>JABSNV010000498.1:0-92299 GCA_024085815.1 Flaveria linearis | reverse complement strand
AATCAACACTCAGCAAGCAAGCAGTCTTATGAAGAGTTGATCACAATATATCAAGTAACAAGCAGTAAGAAAATTTAACACAGCAGTAAATTTTCAAGGTACTTTTATATATTGCTTCTTAACTCAAAGGATTACAAGACACTTGGACTCAAATCGCTTACCTAAAGAGTTACAGGGAGAATATATATAATACTACCTACAGCCGGACTTTGATTCCAGCTGGATACCTCTAACCTTACATCTATACTACAGACTCTAGGTGAGGTCTTTCAGACATTTTGCCTGAGAGTTGTAGTCGGACATGTCCCTGACTTACTTTTGTCACCACTAAAGTTGGTAACATGTACTATCAAAAAAGGTGAACAGTAGAATAAAGTATGGTCAACAACATGGCTTTTTAGGAAGATGCCATGCTGTATCAGGGTCTGCAGCGGACTGTCAGGACCATACTTTTATCTGCTGGACATAGCAATGTCTTCCGAAGGAAAAGTACTTCGGAAGAATAACTTCTTCCGAAGGCACTTATATTCGGAAGACTGCTTCTTTCCGAAGCTTGGAGTCTTCTTTGTCTTCGAAGGCAGACTTTGTCTTCAGCTCTTTCATCAGACTTTGTCTTCGGAGCTTTCAGACTTTGTCTTCAGCTCTTTCATCAGACTTTGTCTTCGAGCTCAGACTTTGTCTTCAGCTCTTTCATCAGACTTTGTCTTCGGAAGCTTTCAGACTTTGTCTTCGAAGATAGTCTTCAGTTGTTGGCTTCAGCTGTTGTCTTCAGTAGTTGACTTCAGCTTTTGCCTTCAGATATCTTCAGTTGTTGGCTTCAGCTGTTGTCTTCAGCAATTGACTTCAGCTTTTGCCTTCATTAGATATCTTCAGCTGTTGTTCCTCAGACTCTCGGAAGATCTCTTGCTTGGTTTCGGAGCCCTTTAATGTAGTACCAAAAGTGACTATGAAGAATTTGGTTGCACCAGCCTTATCATGATCCAACAAACTCTCCCTAGGCTGATGCTACCAAAACTTCACTTCTCTCTTCTTCTCAAAGCTCTCAGCACCAAGGAAGCAGGTGTTTTTCAATATCTTCATTCTTTCCTGCTGTGATGCTGAGAATCTTGTACAAATCTTTGGTGGGACAGAACCTCTACTCTGTCACCTTTGATTATGTGTACCCTCTATTGTGGCCCTCTGAAAAGAGTTAGTTGATGGGAATATAGTCATTTTCCCATCAACTATTGGTTCCAATTCAGGACCTTCCACCATCTGTAAAAGGCTGTGCCTTTGGTGGTTGATCTTTCCTTGTCTTCCGCTCTTTTCAGCTTCAACTCTTCTTCAATCTTGGCTCTCTTCTACTTCGTTCAGCCAAGTGGAGACCGCTGATGTGGTTTCTGATGTGTGCAGCAGTCTCAGAGTTGGAGGGATTGGAGAATGGCTTCTCTGCAAGCTCAGCAAGATCAAATCTGCTGAGATGCAGTAGAGAAGTGGCATTGAGCCTGTTGGTTTCACCATTCTCCCTTTCCACAACAAAGTTGTGAGAAGGTTCATCGAACCTCCACTGGATTATTGCATTTCTAGGTCCAGGAGATTGACCAAAATCCTGTCCTCTTTCCTGGTATCCAGCAGAGTCACCAGTCTTCTTCTTAGTCTCTTCTCCTCAGCATGAGGGTATCGGAGTTGAGACCAAAAAGTCTTGCAGCCTGGCCCAAGGTGTCTCTAGGCAATTCAAGAATTTGCCTAGGTGAGGGAGTTTGAAGAGTTATCAACATAGGTGATGTTGATAAGCTCTCCCTCACAGGAGATACTGCTCAAGGTAGTGCAGTTAATGAGCTCGTCTTGAACTCCTTTATTTCCTCAAAGGAGAGATGTTTAGGAGGCTGAGGGGATGGTCTTGTTTTGTTGGGTAGGCTTAGGTTTAGTGGTTTTGGGTTGAGTCTTGGGTTTTAGGATGGGTAGTTTGGGTGGTTGAGGTGATGTGGTAGGTTTGGGTAGAGTTGTGGGTTGAGGGTGAAGGTTTCATCAGTGGGTTCGGGTTTAATGGAAAGGGGTTGGTTCTGGTGTGGTTGTGGCTGTGGTTGAGTGGCTGGGGTGAAGACCATTCCTTTCATCCTCCTATACATCTCCTTCCTTTTCCAAACGGATGTCAGCTTTATTTCACTGACTATCCGCTGGAGTGTCCTTTCGGACATAGGTCCCACCTGCCTACCAGAGAAGCCATGAGCCCGGAGATAGTCCTTCATCCAGGCTTTGTCAGTTGACCTCTTGGTGCAGTGACCTCCTTCTCTTCCTCCCTCTTCCTCTTCACTTCAACTTCTCCCTAGCAGCCTTCTTCTTTCCTTCTCCATTTGATCCTGCTCTTTGTTGTGGAGCAGCAGGATCATGTCATCATCATGTGGAGACAGTTCAGGAAGACTGAAGCCTCTTGAGAGTAGGAATTTGATCCTCTCCTCTCTCAGCTTCAGGGCTGCCTCCCTCTGCTCTTCTTCTTCCTTCTCCAAGGCCAACCTGGCTTCCCCTTCTTTTTGTAGCCTGGTTGACCTCTCCAAAGTCACCAACTCCTCTATGGTAGCAGGAGTATCTCCTCATTGACAGCTCCTAGGCTGATTGCTGGTCATGAGTGTTGTTCTTCTCTTCAGGTTGATTTCTTCCTGATTGGATGCAGCTGCCTTAGAACTAGCAGCTAGCACCTTTTCAGTAGGAAACCTACCTTTCTTTTTAGCCTTCTCAATCCTCTCCTCCTCCTGAAGCTCTTCCGCAGTCAATTTCCTTTTGCCTTTGTCTTTGATGGTGCTTGACTGTGGTGGTTCTTGGATGGAGGGTTGTGATTGAGAGAGAAGTTCAGCTGGTGCTTGGATTGGAGTATGTCAGAAGTGTCCTCCCTGCTCACCTCAGATGCATTTCAGCAATGACATCTGTGATGGTCAGTTCCTCGGACATCTGAAACAAGCCTTCCGCAGCTTCTATTCGGCCTCGAAGACTTGTCTTGTTCTTCCGAGGCTTCCATGTAAGCTTCGGAAGCCTCAGCTAGAGCTTCAGAAGATGAGACTGCTGCAAGTTTGTCCCATCTGTTTCAGTTGCTGGGCCATCAGTCCCCATTTCCCCTTCAAGCTAATCTCAGTTCCATGAAGACCTTAGGTTGACCAACTTCTTCCACAGTGGTAGAAGGTGCAGTCAGTCTTTGAAGCTCCTCAGCCCCAAAGTATGCAAGTGTGGTGTCGGGGCTGGGCTGTTCTAGGGATGATCTCAATACAAACTTTGTGAAAAGTCTGTAGAGATCTTGAAGCATCCTTGAGTCAATCTCCAGAAAGGATTGAGATGACTCAGGTAGTGTGATTAGTTGGGTGGAAATGATTGGGTCTGTGGTTCCATATTTTTGTCTCTGAACTTTCTCCCCCTTTTTGGTAGCATCATCTTGAGAGCTAGATGAGCTAGAGGAAGAAGTCATTGAGACCTGATTGGTACATGCCTAACAGACCTCTCCGTCTGTTTCTCAGCTAGTTTGAGCCTTGAGAGAGTTAATCTCAAGTTGCTGAGTGGCAGTCCTTGATTCTAAGATCTTCACCTGTGATTCCAGGTTGGAGACCTTAGAAAGCAAGTACTGAAGTGTTAGTTGCATACTTCCCTCATCTTCATAAGAAATCATGGGGAGATGAGATAACATACCTAGTATGCTCACTCTCACCACCAGATGTGGTTTCTTGGCACCCTGGTTTCCTTTGCTCAGAGTCATCTCTTTCAGAGATGTCAATGGGAAAGTTGCCGTAGACTCAGTCCTAATGATGTTACCACTGTCCTGAGAGCTCAATGAGAGACTCTGAGTAGTGGCAGCTGAGTCTACATGAGTCCCCTCCACATCAGTGGGACTCACCTCAGTAGCTGGCTTCTGATGGGGCTAGAGACAAGGGATCCCTCTTGGCTCTGTTGATCTTTCAGTGGGTGTTGTAGATCAACTTCATGGCCATGGAGAGATGTAATCTCTTCATCAGTTCGGAGTAAAAGGTCAGTGAAAGAGAGGGTGGTTAGTCCTACTGACCCGGGACTTAGATCAATGTCTACAGGCATTGAGCCTTTGGTGGGGCTGTCCCTAGAAGGCTGCACAGGGAGTGTAAGACTCACCCTGTGGCTTAAGGGCTTGGGGTTCGGGCTCAGGGTTTTGAGACTGAGGAGGCTCAAAACCCACATTGAGGTCAAAAGTGAAGGATGGTGTGACCTCGGACTGAGTGGGAGCCCATGATTCCACTCTAGTCCTTTGGTTGTGAACAGAAGGAGCTTGTTCAATCAGAGTAGATTGAACAAGGGTTCGTTTGGGGCGTCTCTGATATGTGGCTTTGATGGGTAAAGAGGTTTTGGTATTGTGGTGGATGTTGCTGGTGTGGGTTCATCACCTGTGGGGTAACAGGGATGTCACCAGAAGCTATGCGCTCAGTCATCTCTGGAGGTAATGGAGTGTACCGTCCAGTGAAGTTGGTGGACATCTTCTTCAGTGTCTTGAAGATGGTAGGCCTCATGTGTGGAACAGAAGAGCAGCTGCGCAGACAAGCTTGCTTGGTTCCATCTCACAGTTGATTATGTGTTGAAGAAATCGGGGATACATGAAGAATGTATCCCTGCTCAGATTGGCGATTAGGTTGTTCAACACAATCGTGAGTAGTTGAATCTGAGGCCTCTCACCAACCCATGAACTAGGCATCCTAGTTCATATGGATTTGATCCCAACCCCCTGATTTGTTGGAGAGGCAATGTAGAACAATGTGCAGCAGGAACTTCCAATGGTAAGAGAAGTTGAACTTGTATACTGTAGACCTGCTGACATCGCCTCCATATCCCATGAGGATATAGGTGCCTTCCAAGTCTTCCTTGGGGAACTCAGTAGGAGCCCCATCATCGTGAAGCTCGAGATGCTCCCTGATGAGCTGTTCATTGATGACCAACTCTTGGCCACAAACTCGGTTTCTCAGGACTCGAACCCCATTCAGCACTGTAGTTTCACCGTTGCTCCAAAATTCTGACATATGGTTGGAGTATACGGTTGGGTTAACTGTGAGTGCAGTGAGGTAGGTGGATTCGGTGAGAAGGTGATGATTTGGGTGAAGTCGGCATCCCTTGACGAATCAAGTAATGCGACTTGGTTGTGCTGAGGGTTTAGCGCCATTGAAGAAAGGTAAGCTTGAAATTTGGGTGAATTTGAGGTTTTGACAGTGAAGGGAACAGTTAGGGCTGTAAAGTTGTAAAAGAAGATGAAATTGATGAGTCAAGATTATTTAAAAGGGGTGATAGTGGTAGTGGTGGTAATAGGGTAACTGTTTTGGGGTTACTGTGGGTGGTATGGTGGTTTACGGCGGAGAAATGATGTTGGCGGCAAGGATAATTTTAAATAATCTGACATTCAACAAAATCTTTACTTTTTACAGAGTGGGGCCCAAAAGATATCCGTTACATATAAAAACCTTTACTTCCGAGGTAAAACATTTCCGAAGGTATTTTTCTTCCGAGGGCAATTCTCTTCCGAAGCATGATATTGCTTCCGAAGGTAAATTGTCCTTTGAAGGCACTTTATCTTCCGAAGCAAGGCATTGCTTCCGAAGGTAAAGCTGTCTTTCCGAATGGAGAGTTGTATAAGTTTCGGAAGTAGATCTGATATAAAATCAATCGCTTCTTCAGACCAAAAACTCTTCCGAGAAGAAAATTTCCATTGAGGAATTTAGCTTCGGAAGATATTCAAGAATATCTTCCGAGAGTTAGTTCCTCTTCGGAAGGAATTTACACTTGGAATAGTTTAAAGATCTTTTGTAACAGGGCTTAAATTGTATTGACACAAGACATTACTCATTTAAAAGGTCTTCAAAAGAGGTAGTTATTCAATGTTTATCATCCCAATTGCTGATATGAGATACTTAAATCTTTGTTCATCAAATGCCTTTGTGAACAATCAGCATATTGTTCATTTGAGTCAACTTTGATTAACTTTATCAGCTGTTTCTCATGAATATCTCTAATGAAATGATACCTGATATCAATGTGTTTTGTCTTGGAGTGCTTCACCCGATTCTCAGTAATGGAGATAGCACTGTTGTTGTCAATATGGATAGGAGTAGTCATGAAGTTGAACCATAGTCTAACATCTGATTTTGAATCCATAGCAGTTGAGCACAGCAGCTAGCAGCAGCAATGTATTCAGCTTCAGCAGTTGATGTAGAGACACAGGATTGTTTCTTGCATTGCCATGAGATAATCCTTCCACCAAGAAATTGACATCCTCCTGATGTTGATTTCTTGTCAATGTTGCAGCCACCATAGTCACTGTCAGAGTATCCATAGAGATTGAAATCACTATTTCTTGGATACCAGAGACCTAGTTTAGGTGCTCCTTTGAGGTATCTGAGGATTCTCTTTGCAGCAGCTAGGTGAGACACCTTTGGAGCAGCCTGATATCTTGCACAAATGCATGTGGCAAACATGATATCTGGTCTACTTGCAGTGAGATACATCAGAGAACCAATAATTGCTCTATACTGATGTTGATCAGTATCCTCCCCCTCAAGGTCAGGGCAAAGATTATGGTTTCTGGGTATGGTGTCTTGGCTGGTTTACAGTCCTTCATTTCAAATCTTTCTAAGATGTCTGAGACATACTTAGATTGACTTATGAAGAACCCTTCCTTCATCTGTTTCACCTGGATTCCAAGGAAAAGTCCATTTTTCCCATGGAACTCATCTCAAACTTCTGCTCTTCATAATGCTTTCAAAGTCCTTGCACATTTGGTCGTTTGAAGAACCAAATATGATGTCATCAACATAGACTTGTACAAGCAAAATGTCTTTTCCACTCTTTCTGATGAAAAGAGTCTTGTCAATGGTACCTCTAGTGTATCCATTCTTCAGGAGAAACTGAGACAGGTCTCATACCACAGCCTAGGTGCTTGGTGCAGCCCATATAGAGCTTTATCCAGCTTGCACACATAGTTGGGTGCTGTGGGTCTTCAAATCCTGGAGGTTGACACACATAGATTTCCCTATCTATATCCCCATATAGAAAAGCACACTTGACATCAAGTTGGTAGACTGTGAAGTTCTTGGATGCAGCATAAGCAAGGAAGATCCTAACTGCCTCAAGTCTTGCAACAGGCAAAGACATCAGTATAATCAATTCCTTCCTCCTGGGTGTACCCTTGAACTACTAGTCTTGCCTTGTTCTTGATAATCAGCCTCTATCATCTTTCTTGTTCCTGAATACCCATTTAGTGCCTATGGGTACTTGACCAGATGGTAGTGGGCATAGATTCCAGACCTTTTGTCTTCTGAATTGAAGCAGCTCCTCCTGCATCGATTCAACCCAACTACTATCCTTTAAGGCATCTTCTACCTTCTTTGGTTCCATCTGAGACAGGAAGCATGAGTACAAGCAGACATTCCCATGATGAGTTTGTCCTCTTGTTCTCACACCCTCAGAGACATTCCCTATGATGTTCTCAGTTGGATGAGTGTTGTGAATCCTAAGACGAGGAATCACTTCCAGTTGCAGAGATAAGTCTAGGTTAGACATATTCTGATCAGGAACTGGATCACTCTGTCCAACTGCTGTTTCAGAGTCATTCAATGAGGACTGATTGAATGATTGAGAAACATCATCAATGGTTGGTTGTGAAGTAGTATTAACAGTTGCCTGTTCCTTCAGAATACCACTTCCCTCAACCTGGTGTTGTAGTGGATCACCTGAGGAACTTTGAGGTTGATCAAGTGATTCACTTGTTGAAGCTTCACTATTTCTGGAGATAGTTACACTGTCAGATCTGTGAATAGTTGAAGCTTGTTGCCCTTCAGCTCTTGGAGAATTTGGAATAGGTCTGGGAAGCTCATATAGTTGACCTGCATCAGCATCAGCATCACTTTGAGCACCTGTTCCAGCTGAAACACTCTCACAAGATGGTTAGAATAGTTTGGAAACAATTCTAAATCAAAGATATACTCAGTCCATTCCCCCTAACACAAGGAGTGTGCTCATTAACACTATGTTGGATGACTCCTCAAATTGTTGATTCTTAATATTGTATACTCTATAAGCTTTGGAGCTAGAAGAGTATCCATAAAGATAGCATCATCCGACTTCTCAGCAAACTTTGCCAAGTTGTCCTTTGTGTTAAGTATGGTACACCTGCAGCCAAAGGACCTTAGAAAGCCAATGAACGGTGGCCTCTTGTTCCATAACTCATAAGGGGTTTTTTCCATGGGGCTTCACTACAAGAACCCTGTTCTGCACATAGCATGCAGTGCTGACTGCCTCTGCCCAGAATGTTAGAGGCAGCTTTGAATCAGCTAACATGGTCCGAGCAGCCTCAATAAGTGTCCTGTTCCTCCTCTCAGCAACACCGTTTTGTTGAGGAGTTCTGGGAGCACTATATTGTCTGGCAATCCCTTTGAGTCACAGAATGAGTCAAGAACGAAGTTCTTAAACTCAGTCCCTTGATCACTTCTAATGATAACCTTGTGATCAATTTGATTTTCTATTTTAAGAATAAAAGATTTTAAAGTTTCAGCAGTTTCATCTTTACTTCTTAAAAGAATACCCATGTAAATCTTGTAAAATCATCAACTATCACAAGGCAGTATGATTTCCTTCCAATGCTCATTATACTTGTGGGTCCAAAGAGATCCATGTGCAATAAGTGTAATGGAGTAGTGATAGAGTTAACACATTTGGATTTATGAGATGATCTGTGTTGTTTCCCTTTCAGGCATGCAACACAGTTATCTTTGCAGAAAAATTCCTTTTTAGGCAAACCATGTACCAAGTTATTTTTAGCCATTATTCATTGTTTTAAATTCACATGACACATGCGTTTATGCCATAGTGTTGACTCATCACTATCAGCTTTGGAAAGAAAGCATGATACTTCACCCATAGGAGAAGCATTGTTCATATCTAGCTTGTACATATCCCCTTTCCTGGGAGATCTGAGAAGCACCAATTCCGGAGGAATTGTCATCCCTGGTCTGAGGATAATGCACTCATGTTCTGTGAAAAGCATCTGATGCTTCTGGTCACAGAATTGAGAAACACTTAACAGATTGTGTTCAAGCTGTTTGACAAAGTGAACTTTGTCAATGTTTATTCTGCCATTGGATATACTTCCTCTGCCAGAAATATATCCTCCGGCCTCACCTCCAAATTGGACAGGCCCTCCATCAAAGTTCTGGAATTGTTGAAGGAGAGATCTGTTCCCTGTCATGTGCCTGGAGCATCCACTATCTACAATCCAGATATTGTTGTTCTTGTCAAATGGATGTCCCTGCACATAAGATGAGATGTTAGTTTTGTTTGGAAGCCCAAGCCTTGCAGGTCTCGGGCTCTTCCAAAGATAGTGACATAATTGAACCAAAAGATATGCAATGGGGTTCAATAGAGGTCATTGTTGAAGAAGAGGTTTGGGCTGCAGCATCTTCCTTGATCTTCCAATCCATCCTTTGGTTGATCTTTGAGGATGAGCTTGTTGAAGCTTTTGCAGCATGGTCTTCTTCCGAAGCTTCTCTCTTTTCGGAAGAAGACTTTACCACCTTTTCTTCCGAAGTAGTCTTCTTCTGAGATGGTTTCAAGGGAGCCTTCTTGTTCTTCTGAACCTTAGAAGGTTTGGCTTCCGAAGCCATTTTCCCTTCGGAAGAAGTAGTTTCTTCCAAAAGCAACTTGGTTTCCGAGACCAAATTTCCCTTTTTCATCATTTGGACCTTTTGAAGTGGTCCAACTGAGAAACCTTCTCTAACTACTTCTTTTCTAACATTATTTGCATAATGTGTGCTTGCTGGATTGTAGTAACAATCTTTAGCCATATGGTTGTGCAGACCACACATTATGCATGCAATGTTAGTCTTCTAGGAACTTGCAGGTTGCTGTTTCTTGGGTTCCTCTCGTCATCAGCAACTTTCCCTTTCAACTTCTGATCCTTTAGTAGGACAGGAGTGCTGGTACTACACTCCTTTCCTGAATCAGGAGTACCTACCACTTGAAATCTGGCAGAAATGAAGACACCCTTTTGCTTAGGGTCAAACTTAAGCTTGGACTCTGCAACCTTCTTAGCAGTCCTTCTAGCAGCTTTAGCTCTGCTTCTTCTTGCCTTGGTGGTCAGGATTTGATCATCACAGGTGGAGATGGGTGTATCCTCCTGTTTCTCCCCTGTGGAGGCCACTATTTTCACTTCATCCTCTAGTTCCAATGGAGAAGGGTCAACAGTTGGAACCTCTTGCTCTTCAGTACCACATCTAGGTAGTCTAATAGACTCATAAGAGTGTGGTGGAGCTACTTCACTGGTTCCCAACCCTTCTTTGTTTTGATAAAACATTTTGGAATGAGAGGTTGATGCAAGAATAGTTTGGAAGCTTTGCTCAGCAATAGCTTGCTTCCTGGCCTGAGCCTCAGCTGTGACTAACTGGGCTTAAACTTCAGAAAGTTTGGAGATCAGATCTTTGATTTGAGTCTTATAGTTAGTCTTTTCATGTTTTAAAAGAGACACAGTTTTCTCTAACTCATCAATTTTCCTTTGATAGTCAGATTCAGCTCTTTTAAAGTCAGATTTTAGCACATTTAAAGACTCAACCTCAGATCTGATTTTCGAAATATAATCCTATACAATTTAACTTTAGCAATACAGGCAGCAGTACAAAGATGTTCATATACCTGATCATCATCTGTTCCGGCCATGAGTGCTTGAGCGGGAGTCACATCCTGTACCATGAAGCTCAGTCAACTTCCTGAGCAACAGCAGCTGTTTCAGATGACTTTTCTTCATGCTTAGGAGCAGTGGGATGTGTGGAGGCCTGTGGGGTTCCCGGGTTGTTCTTGGGAGCCTTGCATTCCCTAGCAAAGTGACCAAGTTGGTTGCAGTTGTAACACCTTGCTTTGCTCTTATCAAACCCAAACTTGCTGTTGACTGGGTTTTGAGGGAATTGCCTTCCAGTTCTCTTGAAGAACTTCTTCGCTCTGTAATTTAAAAGAGCCATCTGCTGGACAATGTCCATATACTCCACATCATCTGGACTGAAGCACTCAAGATCATCAAAGCAGTATTGAAAATCACCAGAGTGTCCACTTCCAGAGACAAAGGCACAACCATCTGAAAGGAGTTGTGTTGAACCTTTTGAGACTTTGGAGTCTCAGGTAGAGTAATGAAGGGTCCAGTATGTGAGTTGGCAGGGTAGCATAGCAACTGATGCTGTGGTTCTATGCTTTCCCTTTCAATCACATGAAGGGCTGAACTCAGTTGGTTATTGGAGTGGTCAGAGGAGTTCTGCATGTTCATCTCCATCTGAAATGCACTTAGGATACCATACAACTCTGTGAGAGAAAGAGTCTTAAGGTCCGAAGTTCTCTTGATGACAACACAGTAGTGAGTCCATAGTTTAGGAAGCGAAGACATGAACTTCCTAACTATGTCTCTGTTCTCAAGAGCTACTCCAATGTCCGCCAGAGTATCTATTAGCTCAACATACCTGAAGTATTGTTGAGTCAAGGTCTCACCAGCCTTGAAAGTAAAGTTCTCAAACTGCTGCTTCAAGAGATCTTTCTTGTTCTCTTGAGTTTCCTTGGATCCCTCATACATCAGCTTCAAAGCTTCCCATAAATCTTTAGCAGTCTTGCACTTCTTGAAGCGTCTGTAGACGAAGTTGGGGAGAGCAGTTTGGAGACAAGTCATAGCCCTTTGATCTAGCTCTATTCTCTTCCTATTTTCCTCTGAGTAATCATCAACATCTTTTGGGATAATCCGATTACCAGTGGCAGATGTAGTGCTTGGTATGAAAGGACCATTGACAATGGAGTCCCACATCCTTGAATCTTGACACTTGATGAAGCCTTCCATCCTGATACACCATGTGTCAAAATCTTCAGGGGTGATCATGGGGGACTTGGTCAAGGTACCGGTTTCCATATCAGCCTTGGATAGAGTGGCCATTTGAGTGAGTGGATTGTGGTGAGGAGTGAAAAACAGGTTGATTAGGATGGTAAGATCTCACAATCAAGAGCCTGGGGCTCTGATACCAATTGCAGGATCGGATTTCGGGTGGTTTTTCTCTCAACTCACTGTGAATCAACACTCAGCAAGCAAGCAGTCTTATGAAGAGTTGATCACAAAATATCAAGTAACAAGCAGTAAGAAAATTTAACACAGCAAGTAAATTTTCAAGGTACTTTTATATATTGCTTCTCAACTCAAGGATTACAAGTCACTTGGACTCAAATCGCTTACCTAAAGAGTTACAGGGAGAAGATATATATAATACTACCTACAGCCGGGAATACTTTGATTCCAGCTGGATACCTCTAACCTTACATCTATACTACAAGACTCTAGGTGAGGTCTTTCAGACATTTTACCTGAGAGTTGGTAGTCAGGACATGTCCCTGACTTACCTTTTATCACCAACTAAAGTTGGTAACATGTACTATCATAAAAAGGTGAACAGTAGAATAAAGTATGGTCAACAACATGGCTCTTTAGGAAGATGCCATGCTGTATCAGAGGTCTGCAGCGGACTGTTAGGGACCATACTTTTATCTGCTGGACATAGCAATGTCTTCCGAAGGATAAAGTACTTCGGAAGAATAACTTCTTCCGAAGGCACTTATATTTCGGAAGACTGCTTCTTCCGAAGCTTGGAGTCTTCTTTGTCTTCGGAAGCAGACTTTGTCTTCAGCTCTTTCATCAGACTTTGTCTTCGGAAGCTTTCAGACTTTGTCTTCAGCTCTTTCATCAGACTTTGTCTTCGGAAGCTCAGACTTTGTCTTCAGCTCTTTCATCAGACTTTGTCTTCGGAAGCTTTCAGACTTTGTCTTCGGAAGCTTTCAGACTTTGTCTTCGGAAGATAGTCTTCAGCTGTTGGCTTCAGCTGTTGTCTTCAGTAGTTGACTTCAGCTTTTGCCTTCAGTAGATATCTTCAGCTGTTGGCTTCAGCTGTTGTCTTCAGCAATTGACTTCAGCTTTTGCCTTCAGTAGATATCTTCAGCTGTTGTTCCTCAGACTCTCGAAAGATCTCTTGCTTGGCTTCGGAAGCCCTTTAATGTAGTACCAAAAGTGACTATGAAGTGAATTTGGTTGCATCAGCCTTATCATGATCCAACACAATTCATCATAGTTACCAAAGTGAAACCTAAATTAGAATCATAGCTCATTTTCACTGAAAATCATCAAAAGTCTCTATTGTTTACTTGCTTTTATTTCGTTAAAAATTAATTATTTTAAAAAATTAAAAAACTGATCATTTGAAATAAACTTATCATTTCTCAAAAATCTAAACCAATCAGATAGTCAATAAACCAATCAGTTTATCTCAAGTGATCAGTTTATTTTTGAGAAATAAATTCACTTGCATTTGGTTCTTACCATTACGATATTATCTCAGATAAATACACTTACATTTTATATGTATGGTATAAGTGAATCTTTTCTAAACTGAATATATGTAAAAATCTCTCTCTCTCTCTCTCTATATATATATATATATGTGTGTGTGTGTGTGTGTGTGTGTGTGTGTGTGTGTATGTGTATATATATATACACACACACACATACATATATATATACATATATACACATATATATACATATATATGTACACACATATATATATACATATATACATATATATACATATATATACATATATACACACATACATATACATATATATACATATTATACATATATATATACATATATATACATATACATATACATATACATATATATATTACATATACATATATATACATATATATACATATATATACATATACATATACATATATATACATATCTATATATACATATACATATACATATACATATACATATACATATACATATACATATACATATACATATATATACATATACATATACATATACATATATTATATATATATATATATATATATATTATATATCGAATGAACCGCACTCCTTCGTATACGTCAGGATTCTATTGATGAGAATGGGCTGGGGTTTATTTTAATAATATTTTTGTTAGAAAAATTAAAAACTAATTGCCACTTTAGGAAGAAAAAGAGAATTTTACTATCCTCAGCATAAGCGGTTGAGCTGAGGTAGATCAAAAGTTCATTCAAATAATAGGATGTCTTAGGTTTAAATCTCATTTGTAAAAAAAAAAAAAAAGGGTTTTAGATAGGGTTTAGGAGTTCTGTCTCATTTATGTGAGGTTTTTTTAGAGTAACATCAGTTTACGCACTCGAGTAATGAAAATAACCTAATGAACTAATAACCCGTATGTTATCGAATCACGAGTTAGAAAAAAAAATAATTTTGAGCAATGTAATTAAATTATTCCGCTCATCATATCAGATGGAGACATGAGACAAAAAGAAAACATGGAGGATTCTGTGCCGACGAACGCTAGGGTTTAACTTTAACGACCCTCAAAACATCAATTTGGCGGCTAATCAATCCAACTAACACAAGAACCTTCAATTTCACAACACAATGAAACAGATCAAAACAAAGGCATCATCAAATCTATCAGATACCAAATGTTCTTCGAGTGTTCAATCAACTCCCGAAATCGAAAAGAAGTACGTCCATCGTGTCTATGATGCAATTGCACCTCATTTTAGCGCAACCCGATTCGCCAAATGGCCTAAAGTTTCAACCTTTTTGAACAATTTACCATCTGGTCTGTTGTTTTAGATGCAGGATGTGGTAATGGCAAGTATTTAGGCTTAAACCCTAATTGTTTCTTCATTGGGTGTGATATAAGTGCACCCCTTATTCAGATCTGTAGTGATAGAGGCCATGAGGTTTTAGTTGCAGATGCTGTGAATCTCCCATACCGTAGTGGGTATGGTGATGCTGCGATCTCGATTGCTGTTTTGCATCATCTTAGTACTGAACATAGGAGGAAGAAAGCCATTGATGAATTGGTTAGAGTTGTGAAAAAGGGTGGGCATATTTTGATTACTGTATGGGCTGTTGAGCAGGAAGATGGATCTTTGCCTAATAAGTGGACGCCCCTTTCGCGAAAGTATCTTGAAGAATGGATTGGGCCGGGGAGTCCACGGGTTCGTAGCTCTTCTTCTGTTACTTTGGAAAGTATTCCTGAAACTGAGGTGAGTGTTTCGAGTGAAGAGGTTAAAGATTTTGATAATGGGAGTCGAGAAGAGGTGAAAGATTGTGTTATGGGAGTTGAAAGTGGAGATAGGAAAGATAAGCAGCAGGAGTATTTGTACCTTGGCATTTGCCTTACCACAGGGCTGAAGTGAGTGGTGCTTCGGTTGGGACGGTAGAAAATGGTCTTGCAAGGAAAGATGATCTGAAAGGCGCAATTGTGTATGATAGATATTATCATGTGTTTGGTGAAGGTGAACTTGAAAGGTAATGTTTTCGTTAATGTGTTACTTATAAGGTTATTTTTGAAGTGCTGCATTAGTTAAGTTTTCATATGTCTATCTTGTTGCTAGGCGTTATTTTGCATATGTGTTTATCTTTGTCATTTGACTTTTGGCTATGAATTCAAAGAGTAATGTAATTGGGATGTATTCATGTTTTCTGGTGATTACTTATGCAAACAACTAAGGTTGAGGATTCCATTGCTTATAGAATGTTTGTTAGTAGCTAGTGTAAGGATTGCTTCAAGAGATTGGTTTATTTATCTTGATGAGGTGTTTGCATGAGCTTTTAAATTGGTTATTAGTATTATTAGATGTGGTAAAAAGGCTGAATGCTAATAGAGAAGGTAGAAGAGACCCTTCAATTTAAATGTAACAGTTTGATCTTGAAACTATTATAACATCATCTTTTCTACCCAAGTGTTGACTCAAAGTTGATTCTTTGATGATTGAAATATACCATAAGATCCCAATATTTGTCGGTATTAACCGGTTACATGATAAAACAAAACTAGACCATGTTATCTACTTTTCGAAATATTAACATTACTACATATATGAATGTGTGAAATGAATCAAATTTTGAGAAGCTGGCAAGCAATTGCTATACAAAACTGATGTTTAGGGTCATACACAAATGATCTACTGGTTTTTAACTTTAGTCAAATGTTGCCAGAATATCAAATCTTGGTTTCATTTTTTGTCTTTGACAGGTCATAATAAGCACCTTAAAACACACATCCAAAATTTGGTCATATCCTGGGGGTAGCTCCTTCGGTTGATAAAGTTCCAAAATTATGCTGCAGTTGATAGCTGCTTAAGTTCTGTGTTTGTATATTTGGTAATTTTGTAACTATATTTATTCACAACCTGATTTTTTTTTCCAGGTTGGTTTCTGGTATGAAGGATGCAGTTATTGCAGATCAATTTTACGACAAGTCCAATTGGTGTGTGATTCTTGAGAAAACCTTGTGATAAATCACTTGTTTGAGGGAAGAACGATCCATTTTCCCTTCACTTTTACAATTGAACTCGAAAATGGTCAACAAAGCATCAGAAAGTGATCAAAACAAAATACAGATGCTTCTTTTGAGCACTTTCAATATTTATATTTGTATGTGTATCATATCGTCTCCTGATACGAGTGCAGGATTTTTAGTTCTTGTATTGGAGACTTTAGTTTTTGTAACTTGATCTCATCGTTGGAGCTGTTATATCTCTATGTTCGATTTTGATCAGAGTACTGGTAATGCATTGTGAAGCAGAAAGGGAGTTTTTGTTGACGGGGTTAAAAGATACCAAGTTGTGACAACGTGTTGCTTTATATTGGGGATTGAGTATTACACTATAGGTTAATATGCCAGCAACCAAAGTATTATAATAAGTGCATGCGTAGGGCGGCATGATAGGGTGTCAATTAGGCCTATCAGGCTCTACCACAACCCCCCTGTGTGTGATAGGGTATGTGAGAGATTTTGGGCATGAATGTGAACACGCTCACGGGCGTAAGGTGTTGTTAGTGTTTTGTTTTTCTTTTTTTCTTTTTTCATTTTTCGACTATAAAACACATTTTATCAACTCTAATAATTATAAAGGTTTATCACTATCTCACGCAACATTATTTTTTACTATCATACCATTGTCACTAGCCCACTACTAATTATTAGGGGTGTTTAAAATCGAATATCCTGATTTTTGGACTATCGGATTTATATTCGAATTCTAAAAAAATTGTATTATTAAATACTTCTAATAAAAAATTAATATTTTTTTAATTTTTTGGATAGCCGATATTTCTCAAAAATATATCTGAGATTCCCATAAAAAATTATTAATATTTATTATTTATTAAGAATTATAAAATATTTCAGAAATTTCGGATATTCGAATATTTGAAAATTTTCAAAAACACTATCCAAATGCGAATCCGAAAATTTCAAATATTTGATTTTTTTAATATTTCGGATTTGAATATTTTCTACACCCGTATATTAATACCCTAATCATCAATACTAAGGGTAAAGTCATCAATACTAAGGGTAAAGGGGACACTCTCGTCATTCCCACCACATTACACCATAAGCTCACCAATCAAATTTTGTAATGTCATATTACATCGCACATTCAAATTTGGTGGCGGTGGTGTTGTAACACACACATATTTTTAGTTGTGTCACGACGAGTATTCGCTGAAAAACCATGCCATGCGGCATGGATAGGGATCGGCAGCTATGTCGTGACCTGTATTATGGCCATGGCGAGAGTGCCCCCCACCCATCCTAAACCAAACATTATATATGTGTTTGTTTTGGCAAGTATATAGACTAAGTATGTGAAATGTAGCGTTCTAAGTACTAAGAATCATGCGCCACAAATAACTAGAATAGTTGTTGGTTTCGTATTGGTGTCGATCAAATTGAACGAATTTTGATGGAGGGCTATGATCGATCAAATACCATTAAGAACAACCCTGAAAAAGACAAGGCTTTGAATGTGATGTTAGTTACAACCGATGAAACTCAAATGAGAATATATAAATCATACTCTATATGGATGTGAGGTACCAAGTAAGAGACAGGGTCGGCCCAAGAGAAGAGTAAACCCAAGCTAGGGATTAGGGCCCCCACTTCTCAAGGGCCCCCAATTCGGGAATGTCCATTTCACATATATGTGTAACATGGGCTGAATTCAGGGTTTGAGAATGTCCGGAGCTAGTTGCGGTAATTTCCGATGAAGAGAAGATGAAGAGACCTGTCGATTCTCAAGGTATTTAGTATTTCAGTCTCAAGTTTGATTTTTTGATTCAGAATTAGATATATCGTATGCTTGTTTGTTTCATAGGAAGGTGATGATGAGTAGAAGGGGTCAAATAGGAGCCAACACTGATGAAGAGATCTTTGTCAGCAGGGGTGAAGGGAGGTGAAACTAGTGGTGGAGAAAGCATTAAATTATAAACTATGGTAAGCTTCTTTCATCTAGTCATGAGTGATAGTGTAAATCACTTCACATGGAAATTGGGATGGTCGATGATGCACACAAACCTAATACTTATGTAAACCCTTTTATATAGTATGAACATTAGACCATGACTTTGCTGCTCAGAATTGAGTTTTATGGATGTTGAAAGTTGCAATTTTTGGCTCATTACATGAACTGTTTATTCCTTAATAAAGAATAGAATCATAGTGATGTCGTATATGAAGTGAATTAAAATATCCAATAATTTTGTCGTTAGACTAAATTTAAGTGTAGCTTAGAGTTTTAAAAGTATACTGTAAATTAGGTTTAGTGTTTTTTATGTGCCTCTTTAGCTTCAGTACATGCAACTAATTTATGTGTTGATGAAGATCTTTGAACATGTTATACTTATTTAACAATGAAGAAGGCATGCCTATCTTAGTATTTGTTGTTTGGTTTTCTATTCTGGTCAGTTTTCAATTCCATAAAGGTGTGCTTATATATTGTGTGCTAAGGGTTGTGATTAGGATTTTCCATTGATTCACGAATAAGATGTCCGTCTTATCTATTTTCTATTTAATCATACACATTGCACATATATAAATGTTATATATGAAAAATCAACTTCTAAAGCCATAAATATAACAAAGAAATTATCTCTCAATTCATCCAAACAAAACTAAAATCACGTATAAATTTAAAATATTTTATGACCTTTAAAAAGATCTGGAAGCACATATCTTGTTGATAAACATATGAAATCCAAAAAAGTTTTAACCCCTACAAAAAAATTCAAAATGTATTTGCTTGGGTAGATTTGATGAAGGGCCCCGTACATCAACTTCCGCTTTGGGCCCCCAAAATGATTGAGCCGCCCCTGGTAAGAGATGAACTGAATAATTCAGATGGTGCAAGTTATCTACTTGTAAGGATTACACTTAGAGACTGATGCAACCAAAGAGCTCTCAGCATGCACATGTGAAATACAAGGAAGTTACTTCGGAAGATTTGATACAACTCAATGAATTATGCTAAGTATAAAATCTTCCGAAGCCAAAAGACCAAATCTTCCGAAGCCAAAAGACCAAATCTTCCGAAGCCAAAGATGAAATCTTCCGAATTTTTAAAGACAAAGTCTTCCGAAGCCAAACATTGATTTCTTCTGAATACAGAGAATACATGCTTTCTCTTAACCACCTTTTGACAAAAGTTGAACCATTTTTCGCTACCATCTCTAAAGACTCACCAACTTATATGAGTTGGTGAAAAGTTCATACTTTTATCAAACTATAAATTAAGGTCTTTTGTCTATAACTTTTTACTTTTGTACTTTTATTCTCTTTGTAATATATTAGGATGTGAGCTATGACATGTCATATTCACAAGTCAAGATGCAATCTATCTTTTGACTCTACATTGATCTTGTTGTCTAGATTAGTGTTTCTAGCTGGCTTTTAAAATATGGCCAACTATAGGATGTAGTATAAAGTATCTCAAGTACTTGTCTTTATCTTTATGTTTTGTATACTTGTAAAAGAAATTGAGAGCAATATAAATCATTCTTGAAAACCATATTATCTTCTTCTTGTTCTGTCTCTTTATTTGTGTTCTTAGTATCATCATAACTCGGTTTCTTATTTGATCTGTTAAGTGTTCTAAGTCTCTTCTCATTGTGAAACTATTGCATTGACCCCATTCAACGGTTCTGCACTACTTAAACATTGGTAAATGTTCAAGATTTATTCTAGCAGTTAAGTTAGTGGTTGGTCTCTAGTAGACAAAAAACTTTGATTCACGCCACTTTCCTAACCTCACTTTGATACATTTAGAAACCATAGAATGGAATGTTTTTAATGGGAAGTTCAAGGAAGCAAAGGAAAAGGACGTAATTGGTGACATTAAAACACTTCTATCTTTGGTTGAAAAGTAAAGGGAAAACGGGTAATTTAGAATGACACCTGAATATGATGGTGGGTTTGATTTTTGTACATACTTATATACTTATTTGGTTGATAAATACGTATACTTATTTACTTATTTTTTAATTTTTGTTTCTTTTTCATACATACAACTCATAATATATAAATGAATGAATACGAGGGATAAATATTGACACCTGAATATGATGGATGGGTTTGATTTCCTCTAAAGTTATAGGGATGAGTGAGGGATAAATCTGCCTGAACCATTCTTAATTGATATGTTTACGGGATAATATCCCTTTGCTCTTAACTTTCTACAAATTGTTTTTCATCCTATAAGTTCTACACATTAACTAACTTATAAAAAATAAAGTTTTAAAAGAGTTTAAACCCGTTCACCATCGCTAAGTTACTATGCCTTCTTCATGCAATATATTATTATTGATCAATTTCTGAATCGAACCAAACCAGATGATAATAAAGCTTTTATTTTATATTATATTGTTTATGTTTTACTTAAACATTAATGCATAACTTTATTTGTAAAGTAATTTGTAACAAACTGATAAAATTATATACTTCAAAAATTATAAAGCAAAATGTGTAATAATAACTTCATCATATTTTGGTATTTTTAAAATAAGCATAAGTGACAAAAACTAAAACCTAAACCAAACCTTTGATATAAACACTAAGAACTGAAATTGAAAAACTAAAACCAAACGGTTTTATAAACAAACCCAAAAACCAATTTTTTGTTTTTGCTTTGGTTTAGAACAAAACCAACCCAAACCGATATATACAATGCCCTTGTCATTAGTTGTCAAACCATATGTACCATCCATGTAATTTTTATATTTAGAGTTAAAAAGTGTACAAAATAGTTCAAAAGCTTAGAGCATTCAAAATGGATTCCTTATAAATATGTGAGTGTGTTTCTTATATTATAGAGAATGTTGTAAATGGTTGTGAGTAGGGCTCCAAACGAACCGAACATTCAGCGAACCATTCATGAACCGTTCGATGGAAAGTTCATTTATATTCGTTCGTTTAGTTAATGAACGAACACAAACAAGAAAATTTCGTTCGTTTACTTAAATGAACGAACATGAACACAGGTCGCGTTCGTTCATTTATGTTTGTGAACATTTGGTAATGTGTTCGTTTATGTTCGTTAATGTGATCGTTTATATTCTTAATTTTTGTGTCAGTTATTTTTATAACTATTATATCAAGTTTTTTTATATTTATGTTAGTTATTTTTTATTGATTTTGTGTAATGTTTGTGATAAAATATAAATTTTATTCTAAAATAAATCTATAATCATTTGTATTTGTATTTGTTTGTGTTCATGAGCTTCTTTGTATTCATCATGTTCATGAACAGTTGTTTGTGTTCGTTTTCGTTCAGCGAGTGCTCGTGAACAGTTCATGAACATGTTCATTTTCTTAATGAACGAACACGAACCAAGAAGCTTGTCCCGTAAACATTCGTGAACAGTTTATGAACAAGTTTATTTATTAACGAACGAACACGAACAAGGCCTTGTTCGTGTTCGTTCGGTTCGTTTGCAGCCCTAGTTGTGAGTGAATAAGAGAGAAAAATTAATTTACATTTATATATTTGAGTAATTACTATTTAGTCCCTATAATATTATAATATTTTAAAATTTTATTGTGTTGATACATTATGTACCAGTTCATTGTACTTATAAATGTTGATGTATTTCAGTCTTTTGGATATTGAATGCAAGGGTAGTTTAGTAATTTCATATGTGTTTGCATGTTTATTTACTATTATATTATCGTAATCTTATATCGTTTATATATGCGCTTGACTGAATAATATATATGGGGTTGCCGTAGTCATTCACAGTAATGAGTCAATAATGGCTCAGTAGTGTGTTTGACTTAGACTTATAGTTATCCATACTAATGGACAGTGCTTATGGTCCAGTAGCACGACTGAACCAGGTAACTGGCTCAGTCGTACGACCGAGGTATAAGATTGACTCAGTCGTACGATTGAACCAATTGGGTAGTTCAGTCGTACGGCTGTATATAACAACCTATAAATACCACGTAATTCGTAAAAGAGAACACTTTGATTTCCAGCATACCCTAGCCGTCCAGAGCGTTTTCCAGAGTCCATCCAACTTCATAGTTCGTCCCGGATTAATTCCTATTTGTTCTTAACATTGTTTATCATTAGTTTGATCCGAGTTTGCGGTCTCACTGATTGGATCGCCGTTAAAATAGGATTCCGCACTATTTGATCGGTTCTACGTTGAATCTGTTAGTACTCCGTACGTACACGGTCCTAACAAATGGTATCAGAGCCAAGGCTCTTGATTCTTCGTGGATTCGATCGGTGTTTCGTTTAAAATTCTTGGTTTACGATATAAAACGTGTTTTTGACGTGTGCTTTGGCAGAAAGTTTTAAACTTTTCATTCGAATAATGTTCTTGGTGTGTTTGAAATTGTTTTTGAGTCTAAACTTGGTTAAAATCTCGAATTTCTCAAAATCAGGGTTTTCAGTCGCACGTTTGATTCAATCGCACGTCTGAACCCAATCGTACACTTCAATCGCACGATTGCATCCTTCAATCGCATCCCTCAATCGCATGATTGAGTCCAGACACATCAGAAAATCAGTTTATAAATTGACTTTGTGTTTCTTCAAACTTTGAGAATATGGACGATTAGAACTCAGCTCTTACTGGCAGAAAGGACTCAAGGATTCAACAATTGTTATTGTTAGAGAATGAAATTGGAAACAGTAACAAACCACCAAATTGTTGACATTGGATGAATACCCCTAATGGAAACAACGTTTTGAGACATATCTTAATGGAGTTGACCCTAACTTATGGATAGCAATTAAAACAGGCTACTCTACACCTATTGGGGCAAATGGTGTTAAACTTACTCTAAGTGATATGAATGACACACAAAAGGTAGCACATAATGCTGAGAAGAAAGCATATGCTCTACTGACCCGTCAATTCCAAAAGATATTTTTCATCTGTTCTCAGAACATAAACAATTAAAGAAATTGTAGTCGGCTTTGGAAAAGAGGTATGATGGTAATGCTACTTTGAAGGCTCTAAAACCCAAGGCTCTCAAGAAAGAGTTTGATAATTTCTCATCCATCGGAAATGAATGTTTGGACGATATAATAGACAGATTTTATCATCTGATGAGTGAGCTACACACACATGGGGTTACTATATCTATAGAAGATAAAGTGGCAAGTTTCATTGATGGACTGCTGTAACACCCGGAAGTTCGACTCTTTGATAGACTATGCGACTGAGCCTCAGTCGCCTGTGATTTATGCGACTGGAGGTCAACCGCATGGCTATTCGGCCGATTGAAGCTCAACCGCACGATTGGAGTTCAACCGCCCGAATGAAGTATGAGCCGCATGGAACACGTGCGATTGGGGTCCAATCGCATAGTGTTGATGCGACTGAAGGTCCAGTCGCCCCTGGACCAGATGCGACTGAGCTGTGGGTATAAAAGGGAGCAGCTCCACTCTCCTCCCATTTTTCAGTCGGGGGGAGAGAGCAGAGGGCGACAGAGAGCAGAAAGAGACCGAGAAGAGAAAGAAAGAGGGGAAAGTGCTGCCCGATTGTCGAGAAGCAAGCTAATCCGAAGCTCACCAACTTCTGCCTGACAATGTGAGTTCTAGGACCCCTCATTTACATGTTTTCTAACGATTTTGGGGCTGGAAACACATTAAAACCCTAGTTTTGAAATAGTGTATGTTTGACCCATTTGGGTAATTTCTTGAGTAATGAGTTTATGGTATGAATTAGGACTAGTATATGCTTGTACGAGGTCCTAGTAGGAATCCCTAAGGCTTGGGAGGGTCGAAATGGGCTAAAAATGGGTTTATGGTGACTTTGGGGACGGGGGTTTGCGACTGCTGTTCATGAAGAACTTCAGTCGCTGCCCAGTTAGGGTTATGCGACTGAAGGGCCATTCGGCCGAATGAGTAATAGTTGATGTCCAATCGCCCGACTGAGGCTCAGCCGCCCGATTGAGTCTCAATCGCACGATAGGTGATGCGACTGAGGGTTTCGGTCGCATGAGTTCAATCGCAGAGTAGTTCAGTCACACGGTTAAGAGTTAGTCACATATAACCCAGTCGCATAGTGTCTAGTCGTACGGAAGGAAGTTCAATCGCACGTTAGAGTACCCATTCGCATGATAGCCCAATCGCATGGCCCAGTCGCATGGAGGACATGCGACTGATGGTAGTTCAGTCACCCGGACAGGGCTGATGTGAGTGAATGTAGAAGGGTATGTATGATGTATGTATGTTAGTATGATGTTGCCATGATAAATGGTGAATACTGATGATATGTAAGTATTTGTGTTCCTTATGTAAATGTATGTTATCTTTTAATAACTTTACGTGAATGAATGAACGAACTAAACGAATGTATTAAGAACGTAAAGTGAAAGATAATGAAAGAAGGAACATGATGAATGAATGCATGCATTAATGAAAGAAAGTAAGAAAGGCTTGCAAGCAAATGAAGGAGGTGCACACCCCTGGCAGGTGTTAGCTCAACGGTGTACGGGTTAGCTACCCCGAAGGATGTACATCGGGTCAATCATTGAGATTGATAATGAGGTGAGCAACTTCGTGTTGCAAGAGACTCGGTTAGCAGGCAATCATAAGATTGTCACTGAGGTGAGCAGTCGCGCACTGCAAGAGACTCGGCTAACGTATGTTAGAAGTAAAGAGAAAAGATGAGTGGTGCGTGTACCTACCCCAGGTGACTGGATCAGCTTTGTGCACAACGTTCGTGGCTAACCACCACAGGTCCAGCACCAGTAGTATGTATGATGAAAGGGGGTATTGTACATGTCACCGAATGTAATGAACGTTCGAACGAAAGAAATGAAAGTATGAATGAAAGTAACGAATGTTCGAACGTAAGTAATGAATGTATGAATGAAAGTAAAGTACGTACGAAAGTATGTAAAGCATGTATGAATGAAAGTAAAGTACGTACGAAAGTATGTAAAGTATGTATGAATGAAAGTAAAGTACGTACGAAAGTATGTAAAGTATGTATGTATGAAAGTATACGAGAATGATGAAGTGTACACGAATGAAAGTAAGTAATGAATGATGAGATAATAATAATATTATCTACGTGTACGTATGATGTGTGAACACATGTAAGAAAGAGCAGTTAATGAGAATGAAAGTATGTTTATTATAAAACTAGAACTCACTCAGCAACGCTGACTTTTATGTGTTTTCCAGTTCGCAGGTAGTGTTGCTGAGGATGGCGCGAGGCGGCTACTCAGCTCTTTTGGGATGGCATTCTCCATTTGATAATGCTGCAACGTCATGCGTTGTGGGTCCATAACGCGCGCAACTCATCACGTTGCATGCCATTATGAGATTTCTTGAGTATTCCCCTAAAAGGGATTATTTAAGAAATCTTCTTTAGATTTTGATAAGTTCGCCACGCATTGGAAGCATGCGCGTAGCACATGCAACGAAATATGTTGCATGGGAGTGTCAAGAGTATTCCGTCAGGGTTCCGATGTATGGAATTACCTAAGGAATATTCTTTAGTATAAAAATATAATTTTTATATGTTTGAACTTAATATCTCCTCTAGAGGTCGCTGTATGATCCTATGAGGAGAGACGAAGTAGAGAAAGCTTCATTTTGTAATCGAGTCAATGATGTAATGACTTTTATGAATGAATGAGAATGTATATATTTTATTATTTCCGCTGCGTTGATTTATGATTATATACGATATGTACGTTATATGTGCGATGAAGAACCAACAGTAAGGTGCCCGGTGAGCGGGGCCTTACAAGTTGGTATCAGAGCAAGAGTTTAAGTAAAATGGGTAAATTTTCAAAATAAACCTAAACTTAAACTGAGAATGGGACAGGGAGAATGAGAATGCCATCTGAGTAGTCGCGTGCCATCAGGTATTTTCCTAAAGATTAACTGGTATTATGTGCGCTTGTTATGTGAATGATGTGTACTGTTAGACTGAGATACTAATGTAGTCAGGATAGGTGATGCTCGGGGTACGAAGAGTAGAGTAAGTGGCTAATCACAACTGGCCACTGTAATTATGGACTTACTGTACTTAACATAAACTGAGCTATTTCCTTGAATGACCGTGTTGGTGTTTTAATCTTTCAGTGTGATAGAAGATGGTCGGTGATAGATCATCTGATGCTTCCCGTGATGGTGAACGTGGTGATGAGCCGCGTATCACGCGAGGAAGATCTAGGAAAGAGAAAGTAGTTCGTGAGGAGAACGAGATCCCTCACCAGGAAGAGACGGACGAAAGCGCCAAGTTGAGAGCCTCGGTAAAAGAGGCAGTGATTGAGGAAGTGCACCAGGTTATGCAGACGATCTTACCGACTGTAATGACCGAAGCGATAAAAGCAGTACGAGAGGAGGATAGACGAGGGAGGAAACGGTCCTCCGGTAGACAACAGCAGACAGAGGCAGAAACGGTATTGTCTGATGACGAAGAGGAAGAGGAGGAAGAACAGGTTAGGGGGACAGCCCGGGGTTGTGATTACGGGAAATTTATGAGATGCAAGCCTCCGACTTTTGATGGTTCAGGTACGGCTGCTGATGCTCACCAATGGGTGAGAGAGATGGAGGCGGTCCTTGATATCAGTGACTGCCAGGAGGATAAGAAGGTAAAGTTTGCTACCCACTCGTTTACGGGGACGGCATTGTGCTGGTGGGACAATATTGTCCAGGCCGAGGGTAGCAGGGCCATTGGGAAATTGAAGTGGTCTGAGTTGAAGAGAATAGTGATCGAGGAGTTTAGTCCTCGTCGAGAGATGGACAGAGTTGAGAGAGAGTTCCTGCAGTTAGAGGCGGGAACGATGACCCACCAAACAATACACGACCAAGTTCAATGACATGGCACAGTTGGTGCCAGAGCAAGTGACGCCGGTGTCTCGCAAGATTAACCGGTATATTCAGGGGTTGCCAGCTGAAATTCGTTGGCATTTGATTTCCGCCCGACCCAGTACTTTCAGGTCGGCGGTGGATTTAGCTGGGAGATTGTACGATGAACGGGCTGCGATGGTGAAATCTGAGGGCAGTAAGAAGGGAAGTGATGAGAGGAAGTGGCAGGGAAAGAGGTTTGGTCGGGGTGATACTTCGACAAGTAGTAAGAAGGCACGGGTTGATGATCGTCGTGGGGTCGTGACAAGTGCAGGATTGAGAAAGTGTGGGAAGTGTGGGCGAGAGCACGGTGGTGAGTGCAGATGGGGGCTGAATGTATGTTTCAAGTGTGGAAAGTCCGGTCATATGGCCAAAGAGTGTAAAGCGATGAGGTGCTATAACTGTGGGGAAAGTGGTCATATGAATAAAGACTGCAAGAAGCCGAGATCTGAGGGTTCCGGCGTGAAGAAGACAGGAGGTGAAGGGTCGAAAGCGAGCGCCAGAGCATTTACGATGACGCAGGAAGAAGCGAGGACGGACCCTGACGTAGTGTCCGGTACGTTTCTGGTGAACCAAACTTTAGCCTCTGTGTTATTTGATTCGGGTGCCAGTAGGAGTTTTATTTCTGTCGCTTTTTGCGCCAAATTGCCCGTTAGTAGTAGGCGTGTGGATGTGCCGTTTGATGTAGAGACTGCTATAGGTAAAACCACCAGGATTTCTGAGGTAATTGAGGGTTGCGATGTGGAACTGGAGGGTCACAAATTCCCAGTTAAACCCTTTGCGATGACGTTAGGTGGTTTCGATTTGGTGCTTGGGATGGATTGGTTGGCAGATTTCGAGGCGAACATTGTGTGTCGCAAGAAGATGATCAGTTTGACAGCGCCTGACGGTAGTCCAGTGACAGTTTATGGGGATCGAGTTACCACGATTCCGAAGGTGATCTCAATGGCAGTGGCGGGGAAATGTATGAGGCGTGGATGCAACGCCTATTTATGTTATGTGAAAGATGTAGAGAAGCCAGCACCACAACTGTCTGATGTTCCGGTTGTGTGTGAGTTCCCAGACGTGTTCCCGGAAGACTTATCGGGATTGCCACCTGACAGAGAGATCGAGTTCCAGATTGATTTAGTACCAGGCACCCAACCTGTTGCCAAGGCACCATACCGATTGGCCCCGACGGAGATGAAAGAGTTGATGGAGCAGTTACAAGAGCTGTTGGATAAAGGGTTTATTCGACCGAGTATCTCACCTTGGGGTGCTCCGGTCCTGTTTGTAAAGAAGAAGGACGGTAGTATGAGGATGTGCATCGACTACCGCGAGCTGAATAAGCTGACAGTAAAGAACAGATACCCCTTGCCGAGGATCGATGACTTGTTTGATCAACTTCAGGGTGCTAGTTGGTTTTCACGTATAGATCTTCGATCAGGCTACCATCAACTGAAGGTGAAGGAGCAGGATATCCCTAAAACAGCTTTTCGTACGCGCTACGGTCACTATGAGTTCCTCGTTATGTCATTTGTTCTGACCAACGCGCCAGCTGCTTTTATGGACCTGATGAATAGGGTGTGCCGGCCAATGTTGGATAAATCAGTGATTGTATTCATTGATGACATCTTGATTTATTCAAAGAGTGAGACTGAGCATGCCGGTCACATTCGCGAAGTTCTGGAAACGTTGAGAAGGGAGAAGTTGTATGCAAAATTCTCCAAGTGCGTATTCTGGTTGCGTGAAGTTCAATTCTTGGGTCACGTGGTAAATCCGGATGGGATTACGGTCGATCCGGTGAAAGTGGAAGCAGTGATGCAATGGAAGTCTCCGAAGACGCCGTCCGAGATCCGTAGTTTCTTGGGTTTGGCGGGTTACTACCGAAGGTTCATCCAGGACTTTTCCAAAATTGCTTCTCCACTGACAAAGTTGACCCGGAAGGAGGTGAAATTTGTATGGGGTCAAGCTCAAGAGAAGGCGTTTGAAGAACTGAAGACGAGATTGACCCAAGCTCCAGTATTGGCGTTACCCGAGGGGAGTGAAGATTTGGTGGTTTATTCTGATGCCTCCTACTCGGGGTTGGGGTGTGTATTAATGCAGAGAGGAAAGGTGATAGCCTATGCATCCCGACAGCTGAAAGTTCATGAGGTTAACTACCCTACTCATGATTTGGAGCTAGCAGCGGTGGTTTTCGCGTTGAAGATTTGGCGGCACTATCTGTACGGGACGAAGTGTACCATCTTCACGGACCACAAAAGCTTGAAGTACTTCTTCGAGCAAAAGATCTGAATATGAGGCAACGGCGATGGTTGGAACTTATAAAGGACTATGATTGTGAGATCCATTACCATCCGGGCAAAGCCAACGTGGTGGCGGATGCCCTTAGCCGAAAAGAGAGGCCCGAGCCAATTCGGGTGAAGGCGTACCAGCTAATCATGACTTCCGACGTAATGAAACAGATCAAAGAGTTCCAAGATGAGGCTTTGAAAGACGAACATCTTAACTCTGAACGCATTAGAGGTCTGGTCGCGGAGTTGGGTGAGAACGCAACGGGTGTTAGAACTCGGTTTGGGCGTATGTGGATTCCTCGTCTTGGGGATCTGCGAATGAAGATTCTGGATGAAGCTCATAAGTCTCGATACTCCATTCATCCCGGTGCTACCAAAATGTACCAAGATATGAAGAAAGATTATTGGTGGCCGGGTATGAAACGCGAGGTGGTGGAGTATGTGAGTAAATGCCTCACGTGTCTGCAAGTGAAGGCGGAGCACCAGAAGCCGTACGGAAAGATTCAACCTTTGGACATCCCGGAGTGGAAGTGGGAACACATCACCATGGATTTTATCACAAAGCTGCCACGTACCCCTAAAGGGTATGATACGATCTGGGTGATTGTGGATCGATTGACGAAGAGTGCTCACTTCTTACCGATGCGGGAGACATATTCGTCCGAGAAGTTGGCTGATCTTTTCATCAAGGAGATTGTGACTCGTCACGGTGTACCGGTGTCGATTGTGTCTGATCGCGACACCCGGTTTACATCTAAATTTTGGAAGAAATTCCACGATGCTATGGGGACGAGGTTACATATTAGCACGGCTTATCATCCTCAAACTGATGGTCAGTCTGAAAGGACCATTCAGACTTTGGAGGACATGCTCCGAGCATGTGTTATTGACTTCGGGGGAAGTTGGGATGACCATCTACCGTTAGCTGAGTTCTCATACAACAACAGTTATCATGCCAGTATCGGCATGCCACCCTATGAGATGCTATACGGTAGAAGATGCAGGACACCCGTCTGTTGGGGTGAAATTGGTCAGAAAGAATTGGGAAGCGTCGAAGTGGTAGAGGCTACGACTGAAAAGCTCGAAAGAATTAAAGCGTATATGAAAGCTGCCAAAGACCGACAGAAATCGTATGCCGACAAACGACGCAGGCCGATTGAGTTCCAGGTGGGAGATCGTGTTATGTTGAAGGTCTCACCTTGGAAAGGGATCATTCGATTCCGGAAGCGAGGTAAGCTGAGTCCGCGATATATAGGCCCTTTCCGAATCATTGCTCGAGTAGGAGAGGTGGCCTATAGGTTAGATTTGCCAGATGAACTAAGTGGAATCCACCCGACTTTCCACGCGTCCCATCTGAGGAAGTGTTTGGCGGACGAAGACATGGTCGTTCCACTGGATGATATCGAGGTAGACGAAAAGCTCAATTATGTAGAGCAACCAGTGGCGATCATAGATCGAAAAGAGAAGAGGTTGAGAAATAAAGTGGTTCCCCTTGTGCGTGTACAGTGGCGACACAGGAAGGGATCCGAGTCAACGTGGGAAACCGAAGAAGAAATGAGGCAGCATTACCCACGATTGTTCGAGGAGTAACAGGTTTCGGGGACGAAACCTAAAATAAGGGGGGTGGACTTGTAACACCCGGAAGTTCGACTCTTTGATAGACTATGCGACTGAGCCTCAGTCGCCTGTGATTTATGCGACTGGAGGTCAACCGCATGGCTATTCGGCCGATTGAAGCTCAACCGCACGATTGGAGTTCAACCGCCCGAATGAAGTATGAGCCGCATGGAACACGTGCGATTGGGGTCCAATCGCATAGTGTTGATGCGACTGAAGGTCAAGTAGCCCCTGGACCAGATGCGACTGAGCTGTGGGTATAAAAGGGGAGCAGCTCCACTCTCCTCCTATTTTTCAGTCGGGGGGAGAGAGCAGAGGGCGACAGAGAGCAGAAAGAGACCAAGAAGAGAAAGAAAGAGGGGAAAGTGCTGCCCGATTGTCGAGAAGCAAGCTAATCCGAAGCTCACCAACTTCTGCCTGACAATGTGAGTTCTAGGACCCCTCATTTACATGTTTTCTAACGTTTTTGGGGCTGGAAACACATTAAAACCCTAGTTTTGAAATAGTGTATGTTTGACCCATTTGGGTAATTTCTTGAGTAATGAGTTTATGGTATGAATTAGGACTAGTATATGCTTGTACGAGGTCCTAGTAGGAATCCCTAAGGCTTGGGAGGGTCGAAATGGGCTAAAAATGGGTTTATGGTGACTGTGGGGACGGGGGTTTGCGACTGCTGTTCATGAAGAACTTCAGTCGCTGCCCAGTTAGGGTTATGCGACTGAAGGGCCATTCGGCCGAATGAGTAATAGTTGATGTCCAATCGCCCGACTGAGGCTCAGCCGCCCGATTGAGTCTCAATCGCACGATAGGTGATGCGACTGAGGGTTTCGGTCGCATGAGTTCAATCGCAGAGTAGTTCAGTCGCACGGTTAAGAGTTAGTCGCATATAACCCAGTCGCATAGTGTCTAGTCGTACGGAAGGAAGTTCAATCGCACGTTAGAGTACCCATTCGCATGATAGCCCAATCGCATGGCCAAGTCGCATGGAGGACATGCGACTGATGGTAGTTCAGTCGCCCGGACAGGGCTGATGTGAGTGAATGTAGAAGGGTATGTATGATGTATGTATGTTAGTATGATGTTGCCATGATAAATGGTGAATACTGATGATATGTAAGTATTTGTGTTCCTTATGTAAATGTATGTTATCTTTTAATAACTTTACGTGAATGAATGAACGAACTAAACGAATGTATTAAGAACGTAAAGTGAAAGATAATGAAAGAAGGAACATGATGAATGAATGCATGCATTAATGAAAGAAAGTAAGAAAGGCTTGCAAGCAAATGAAGGAGGTGCACACCCCTGGCAGGTGTTAGCTCAACGGTGTACGGGTTAGCTACCCCGAAGGATGTACATCGGGTCAATCATTGAGATTGATAATGAGGTGAGCAACTTCGTGTTGCAAGAGACTCGGTTAGCAGGCAATCATAAGATTGTCACTGAGGTGAGCAGTCGCGCACTGCAAGAGACTCGGCTAACGTATGTTAGAAGTAAAGAGAAAAGATGAGTGGTGCGTGTACCTACCCCAGGTGACTGGATCAGCTTTGTGCACAACGTTCGTGGCTAACCACCACAGGTCCAGCACCAGTAGTATGTATGATGAAAGGGGGTATTGTACATGTCACCGAATGTAATGAACGTTCGAACGAAAGAAATGAAAGTATGAATGAAAGTAACGAATGTTCGAACGTAAGTAATGAATGTATGAATGAAAGTAAAGTACGTACGAAAGTATGTAAAGCATGTATGAATGAAAGTAAAGTACGTACGAAAGTATGTAAAGTATGTATGAATGAAAGTAAAGTACGTACGAAAGTATGTAAAGTATGTATGTATGAAAGTATACGAGAATGATGAAGTGTACACGAATGAAAGTAAGTAATGAATGATGAGATAATAATAATATTATCTACGTGTACGTATGATGTGTGAACACATGTAAGAAAGAGCAGTTAATGAGAATGAAAGTATGTTTATTATAAAACTAGAACTCACTCAGCAACGCTGACTTTTATGTGTTTTCCAGTTCGCAGGTAGTGTTGCTGAGGATGGCGCGAGGCGGCTACTCAGCTCTTTTGGGATGGCATTCTCCATTTGATAATGCTGCAACGTCATGCGTTGTGGGTCCATAACGCGCGCAACTCATCACGTTGCATGCCATTATGAGATTTCTTGAGTATTCCCTAAAAGGGATTATTTAAGAAATCTTCTTTAGATTTTGATAAGTTCGCCACGCATTGGAAGCGTGCGCGTAGCACATGCAACGAATTATGTTGCATGGGAGTGTCAAGAGTATTCCGTCAGGGTTCCGATGTACGGAATTACCTAAGGAATATTCTTTAGTATAAAAATATAATTTTTATATGTTTGAACTTAATATCTCCTCTAGAGGTCGCTGTATGATCCTATGAGGAGAGACGAAGTAGAGAAAGCTTCATTTTGTAATCGAGTCAATGATGTAATGACTTTTATGAATGAATGAGAATGTATATATTTTATTATTTCCGCTGCGTTGATTTATGATTATATACGATATGTACGTTATATGTGCGATGAAGAACCAACAGTAAGGTGCCCGGTGAGCGGGGCCTTACAACTGCCAGATAAATGGGACCCTTTTGTTTCAAATTTGAGACAAAATGATACATTAGCTACTATAGATATCAATGACTTTATCTTGAAAATGAAGGAGGAGGAACTAAGGCTTAAATACAAGTCAAAGAAGGGAGCAAACACTCAAAATCCATCACTGTATAACGTTGTTCCCGCACCAGTTTCTTCAGGAGCACCTATTCAGACCACCTTTGTATCTAACACCTCTGGGCATTCCCCGAGTGGGTCATCTGGAAGTGAATCATCTAGATTATTAGGATTTCAATGCAACACCTCTGACTCAAATCATACAAAGTTAAAGACTGAGAACTAGGGAAATGTTACAGTTGAAGTTGCTAAGGAACATATGAATCTTCTTGCAACAGTAGTGTACTCACATGATGGGTTGGTTGCTGGAAAGGTAGGAAATTGTCATCTTGCTGAAGAAGATTATGAGCAGGTTGATGAGGCTGAATTGGAGAGAATGGATATAATGTGGGCCCTTGCTAGTGCTGTTAGAAGAGCAAAGAAATTTGTGAAGAAGACTGGAGAAAATCTGATTGCTACCAAGGACACAACCTTTGATTTTAATAAAACCAAAGTCACATGTTTCAACTATGGAGAAAAGGGTCATTTCAAAGAGAGTGTGTGAAGCCTAAAAAGACAGGAAATGGTAATCCTTTAAACTTAAACAATTGACAGGACAAGGATACGAAAGAGACTACAACAAGCCAGGGATCCAAAGCTATGGTAGTTTAAGGAGATGAAGGACAGGACTGGACTTTGAGCTTTATTTCTGATGGTGAAGCTAACGTGGCTCTGGTGGATGATCTCGATAATGATTCAGCAAGTAAAAGTGATAACTTGGTTGATAGTGCAAACTCGGACTTAGAAGAAGCTATGGATGCAGTGGAACATTTGGTGGAAGATGAATTGTCTGCTGCTAGTACAGAGTCGACAAATAACGATAAATCTCACTTTGCTCTAATGGCTGACACCTCCGGCACGCCACATGTAAATACAAAAGATGAACTGTTTGATAAACATGACTGTGAACAATGTAATAAGTTCCATGAAAGCATAGATTTAAAATTTGCTAAGTTGTTAGATCACAATGACAGTTTAGTAAATGACTTAAAACTTTGTACAGAAGCTAACCAGGTGTTAAAACAAAATAAAAGTTATTTTAAAGAAAAAATTAATCTGTTAGGGAAACAACTTAGGGAAACTAAAGTTGTTGCTTTTAATCGAGCTAATGACATTAAGTTCTATCTAACTACTATAAAGGAAACAAAGAAAGAAAAGGCAATACTTCAAGTTGAAATTGAGTCTTTAAATCATGAATTGCACAGTCTTGCAAGTTCTTCTCACATTGTTAAGAACTTAGTCAAAGTAAGAAATTGGGGGAAAGGATTGGTTATCAAGAAGTGCCACCACCACATGCAATTCTTTTAAACACAAAATGTAGGGCCATAAATAATCACCCAATCAAGGATCATATGGTGACCACTCCTCTTGTCAGTGATCCGGATACCACAGTTAAACCTGTATAACTGGTTATTGATCAAAGTGCATTTACTTCTGGCACTAAAGAAGAAGTAATCATTGAAAACTAGGATGAAGAAGATGATCATGCAACTTCCGGTTTAGGTTTAAACCAGTATGTTTCAATATCAAAAACTCCTGAATTAAGATCTCATAAAAAGGTCCTCATCATAATCTCATAAAATGAAAGAAAGTTCTAATCAAAATATGAAACAAATAAATTTTGTGAAAGAATGTGAAAACCTAAAATGGAGAAGAAAAAGACCAATCCTAGAATATACTCTCCACCACATAAACAATCTCCCATGGTAGTTGAATTGAGATCCTGCTATGAATATGGAAAAAAGGGACATATATATTCTAATTGTCCCTACTATCAGACACCTAGACGGAGGGTTGAAAATTTTAATGAAAATAAACCAAGGTTTACAAAATCAAGATCAACCACTCCTCCACAATACCATAAGCAACCCAGACAAGCCACTGGCAAAGCTGTGATGACTAAGGTGCAATATGGTGATGAAAACAAACCACGGTTCACACAATCAACTAGTTATCTTTTTATCACAAACATTCCTTACACAAGACTGGCATGTGGAAAGCCAAATCACCAAGTGTGTCTGATAGTGCGGACAAGATGAAGCAGTTAGAATCTCCAACCTCACAAGAACAGTGGGTGGAGTTTGTGATATGTGATGCCTCTAGGAAACCCAAGACTGTAAAGGCTTGGGTCCCACTCCTAAAATAATCATTTATGTTTTGTGCAGGTTGTCCGCTACAGCGCTATCACTAACACCTGGATTATTGATAGTGGGGCATCCAGGCACATGACCGGGAATCTGTCGCTCCTTTTCAATGTGAAACAAATCAAAGGGGGACATGTATCGTTTGCTGGAAATAAAGGAGGCTACATAACAGCACAAGGTGATTTGGGAACGGGAAAGTGAACTTTGATAAAGTGAATTATGTTCAGCAACTTGAAAACAATTTGTATCGGTTTTCTAAATATGCGATAAAAGGTTTAAAGTGATGTTCCATGATAAGAAGTGCTACATACTAAAGAAGGAATATGTTATCTCTGAGGAGCAAATCTTGATGTCAGCTTCAAGATATAATGACCTGTATGTCTTGGACATGTCAAGAGCTTCTACTACTGAGTCAGATGCACAGTGCTTCTTGTCTAAAGCCACAGAGAAAGACTCCATCTCATAGCACTGGAGAATGGGACACATCAATCCATGAAAGGTGAATCATTTTGGTTCAAAATAATCTAGTTGAAGGAGTTACTGTTAAAAATTTTCAGCTTCCAGATTTCTGCATATCATGTAAGAAAGGTAAACAAACCAAGAAATCTCATAAATCGAAGAAAGTTCATTCAATTGAGATACCACTAGAGCTCTTACACATGGATTTATTTGGTTTTGTGAGTACTAAAATCATTACAGGGGACTGGTACTGCTTTGTGGTAACTGATGATTACTCGAGGTTTTCATGGGCCATGTTTCTTAAGGAAAAATCTGAGACGTTTGAGTCATTCAAGGTTTTAGTCACTACACTGGAATCTCTGTATAAGTTAAAAGTGAGGAAGATTCATTTAGACAACGACATAGAATTTAAGAATCAGGGGATGGATGCCTTTTGCAGAGAGAAGGGTATTGTTCATCAATTTTCTTCTGCTTATACTCCACAGATGAATAGAGTTGCTGGACGTAAAAACTGAAGCTTGATCAAAACTACGAGGACTATGTTGGCAGATTCGAAACTGCCAGTTTAATTCTGAAATGAGGCAGTTGCTAATGCATGCTACACTCTCAATCGAGTACTTGTTGTCAAGTGTCATGGTAAAACTTGTTATGAGTTGCTACAGAAACGTAAACCAAATCTGTAGTATCTGGAACCGTTTGGAGCTCCATGTATGCTGTTGAAGAAAACTCTGACTGGCAAGTTTAGTGAAAAGGTAGAGGAGGGCATTTCTCTTGTTTACAATATTCTTGACAAACGGGTTTATAACAACGCTACAGGTCAAGTTGAAGTGTGGTGCGATGTGGCTGTTCAACGCTACACTACCCCTCCTGCAGGGAAAGGTCCATCATCATTCTTTGATTATGATTGATTTTTCAAGTCTTTTATTCTTCCCCCTGAATATTCTGAAGATGAGGTGGCTGCTAAGATTATGTATGATGTTCTGAACAAAAACTAATTTGAATTCCAGCTCAACAACACCATTTGATGGTGTTTCGGGTCTTCAGGGGTAGAACAAGAGGTTAGTGATTACACCTATGACAATGAGGAGGGAGTGGGAGTAAATGCGAACTCAAACAATGAGGAGCATGTCAGCTCGGGTGAGAGTACTCCAGTGGATGGAAATGAGTTGGTTGACTCTTCAGGGTCTAGCCACCCCATAGCCACAGAAGATGAACCAGTAATCACTCAATTGGAATCTGAAGTGGTTGTTCCTACCACTTCAGTGACTAGGACAAGTATGAATCATCCCCTAAAAACATTATCGGGGATCTTCTCTCTAGGGTACAGACAAGAAATCAGTTGTACACTACTGACTATGTAGCTGTGATGGAAAAGAGATATGTTCATGATAGGGCGTATAAATGTTTTGTTTCTCAGATTAAGCCCAAGTATGTGAGTGATTCCTTGAAAGATGAGGCGTGGGTTAATGCAATGCAAAAACTTCTACAATTTAAGAACTAGGTGTTTGGACACTGGTGGATAGGCCAAAGGGTGCCAAAGTAATTGGAACAAAATGGGTTCTTTGTTGCAAGAAAGATGACCAAGGAGTCATTATCAGAAACAAAGCACGACTAGTGGTTCAAGGATTTAGACAAGTCGAAGAGGTGGATTACATGAAGTATTTGCTCTAGTGGCTAGAATGGAAGCAATCAGGATCTTTCTGGCCTATGCATCCTACATGAAAATCAAGGTCTATCAACTGGATGTGAAAAATGCTTTCCTTCATGGTGATATTCGTGAAATAGTATACGTCAGTCAACCCGAGGGATTTGAAGATCCCTATCATCGGGACATGGTATATAAATTAGACAAGGCTTTGTATGGATTGCATCAAGCCCCTCAAGCCTGGTATGAGAAACTCTCCGCACATCTGCGAAACATGGTTTTCATAGGGGAGTAATTGACTGCACGTTGTTCATAAAAGAAAAGATGGTGATTTGTCGATGGTTCAGATATATGTGGATGACATAATCTTCGGTTCCAAAAATGAAGACCTATGTAAAGAATTTGAAACAGTGATGAACGTTGAATTCGAAATGAGTGCCATGGGAGAAATGAAGTTTTTTCTAGGCTTACAAGTGGATAAGACACCTACCGGCATCTTCCTGCATCAGACTAAATACAGAAAATGCCGCTGTAATTGGTACCCATCTTGCCACAAATCACGATGTGACACCTAATGAAAACGGGGATTTGGTGGATGCCACCATGTATCGTGAGATGATCGGATCTTTCATGTATCTCACCGCTTCTCGTCCTGATATCATGTATGCTACATGTCTCTGCTCAAGATATCAATCAAAACCTAAAGTGAACCATCTCATCAGGGTGAAACGGATTTTTTGTTATCTGAAGGGTACACCAACACCTGGGTTATGGTATCCTCACGATGATGACTTTGAACTTACTGCGTATATTGATTCGGATTATGGAGGCTGTAAGATGAAATATAAGTCAACTTCTGGGGGGTGTCAGTTCTTTGGAAGACGATTAGTCATTTGGCAATACAAGAAGCAGACGTCTGTTGCTCTGTCAACATGTGAGGCTGAATATGTTGCTGCTGCAAGCTGCTGTTCTCAAATTATATGGATTCAACAGCAAATACGCGACTACGGTTTGTAATTTACTAACACTCCAATCTTTGTTGATAATTCTGCTACCATTGGTGTCATTAAAAATCCGGTACAACATCCCAAAACTAAACAGATCGGGATAAATATCACTTTATACGTGACTGTCTTGAAAAGCATTTAATCGATGTGATTAAAATTAACACGGATTTTCAACGAGCCGATCTTTATATAAAAGCTTTTGATAACCGAGATTTTACAATTTGTTAGAGGTTAACAGCGTCAAAAAGAAAGATGATGTGATTCTAGAGGAATCAAATTCATAGTCCGTCAATGTGTTTTTTTTGTTTAAATTTGTTATTTACATCTAAATTTTAGTTTTTTTCTGGGGTTTAAAATTTCAAAATCACAAAAAGATTTTCTGTTTTAAAATTTTAGGGGGAGAATAGTTTCTATGAATAAAAAAAGGAGGGAAGGGAAGGTAAGCTGGAAGGTGAAGACAACAACTCTAAGAAACTGATTCAATTCTATGAAAAATGATAGTACACAGGCATCAAGTTGTTTGGGATACCGAAAAAATGTTCCTTTTTGCACTACTCAGATTATTTTAATAATCACAGAAAATTATAAATCTGAGACGTCAAAGCCTAATAAGTTGAAAAATGATAGTAAGCTAGTCGGTTACCATGATACATGGAGAAAGTAGATCGAGGGGGTGCAAGTCCATCATACGATGTGTCGGTAGATTCAACACAAATAGACTAGTAGACATAATTGGTGATTCACTTAAACTAAATCTATCAACAAGTTATGGGTTCCCATCTTATCCCTGGTCTGCACAATCAACTAACTTCCAATAAGGGGTGAGGATCAAATGAAAGCGACAAATGGTGTGCAAATGACCACAAACCTGAGCAATGAATATGACAAATGTCATAAAGCTTCAAAATAAATGTTAAATGCAATTGAGTTGATGACAAATGTCATTATTGCGTTAAATGTTTAATCATATTGCTCTAAAAAGAAGATAGGTCTTGCGCCCCTCTACTGTGCGATGGTACTGACCTAAGGCAAAGCATAACCTACATATTCTAATAATTCATTGTTGTTTGCGCCTCTCTGCTATGCGATGGCACTGACCTGAGGCTTTGCATCTCTTTGAAAGCTCTTAGAATAGTCTCTTCTTTGCAAAACATCTTCTTTCAGGTGCATAGCACTGATTTGAAGCTTTGTGCTTGTTTACCACTAGACCGCTCAAAATCTCCCGAGGAAGGTTGATTACTATATAAGCTTGGGATCCATAAATACTTGCTGATCTAATACATTTAAACTACCACCGTTGTTTGTCAAAAACTGTGTATGGATTTAAATGGACAATTATACTAACAATCGTCTTAGCTGCATTTTTCGATGTTCAAAATCAAAGTGTGCAGTGTAGCTGTTCTAGCATGATTTCCTGTTAATGTCTTTGATTCTTGGATGAAAGATTCTGTAAATTGTATATACAAGTTTTTCTGTTACTGACATATTTACAAAATGTCCCAAATAATTGTGTTTTTGCCTGTATGATTCCATATGAATCGTTCTCTAAATGTAGTAAGTGCTTGAAGCTGTTTTGTTCAGGGGGAGAATAACTCTAAATGATTTTAAGGTGTTTTCAACCCTCCTCAAATGAAAATTTACAAAAAGATGTCTTAGTTCAGTTTTACATTTCAAGTTTTCCCGTCTCACTTATGTGTGTTATGTGTCAGTGTCGGACTATGTGACATGATCTAACTCCGTGAATGTCATAAAATGAACTGGATAATAACTATTAAAAGATGGTTTCTGAAAGATAAAAGGATCACATCTGAGGTGATTAGAAATTTTAACAAATGAAAGTTATTGGATAAAAGGGTCACTTCTAAGGTGATCAGAGGATAAAAAGGTCATGTCTGAGATGATCAATCGATAAGAAAGTTACATCTGAGGTAACTGTGTGCAAAACTGAGCCACACTAATTCTATTCATGAGTATGACCCAATCACACGATTGGACCATGACTATGACCAAATCGTAAGATTGGATCATGAGTACGGGCCAAACACACGATTGGACCATGAGTATAGCTCAATCACATGATTGGATCAAGAGCATGGACCAATCACATGATTGGATCAAGAGTATGAACTAGTCATACGATTGGACTCCAGTTGCACGTATGGACCATGCGGTTAGGTCCAGTCGCACGATTGAAAACGACTAGGGTATAAAGTGGTTTCAATCACCCCTCTAGACTTCACTTTTCAAACGGGTCTAAAAATACTGGCGAAGTGAGGGAGAGAGCTTTCAAATTTTTCTTGCGACCAAATCGTATTCCTTCGACTTCTAACAGTTTGGTGTGTTATGACAGGTAAATGTAAGACTAGTTACAAGATTTATGTTGTTCTAAACCGAACCAAAACACGCAAAATCAGTTATTTCCAAAAACCGAGAATGAGATCATCAAATTGAACCCAAAATGAGTATTAAAGTATAATTAAATACACCTAGTGTTTATTGAGTATAGACGCATCAAAGGACACCAAACCGTACGTTTTGATAACTATTTGACCACAATCAAGAATTCTTGGACTCGAACCGTCTGTATGCGATTGGACATAATGATGAACTTCAATCATACGATTGAACCATTCGCAGGGTTCAATCGCACGATTGAACAAATCGGTCATCCAGTCGTACGGCTGGCCAAATCTCATGACCAATCGCACGACTAAGTTCAGTCGGATGCTTAATCATGCGACTGATTTCATTCGTATAGTCTAGTCGTACGATTGAATCAGTAGCATGAGTTTTGTTAAAACCTTCAAACTTTCTTGTGCGCTTAACTGTACTAACATATTATGGGTGTTGTGGTGTGTGATACAGTAAAATGACAAAGAGTGGACGATGAACACGAATCACAATATCCATGCTTATCTGAACACCACGTCAAGAATACTGCTAAGTTTGTCGGAATCATAGAATTTCTAAGTCGGTTTAGGATCTACAAGGCTATTTCAACAGCCTATACCCCCTTACAGATCGGTGCAGCAAGCAATTTGGGAGAATGCTATTGTATACAGAAGTGTTGAACCATACAGAATTCGTAGCTTGATTTTGGAGAAGCCATGGACATTGGAGAAGATGACTTAAGGCGAGTTCTAGAACTGGGAGAAGATGAGAATCATCCAGTCAAGCTACATCCCCTAGTTGTTCGTGGATGTTTCCTGAGAATCAAGTATGCTGGAGATATCAATGCTTTAGTTCTGAACAAGAGCAACATGTGTCCACCGTTCAAGTACTTGGCTCATGTAGTAGTTAGATGCCTTGCCTCAAGACGTGGGGTTTTGATGAGCTAAGTGATCAAATGCAGAATGCATTTCTAAATCATCCATTCAACTTCTCGAGGATGTTCTTTAACTACATGAAGGAGAGCATTAAGATGAAAGAAAAAGACAGTCTCTGCATGTATCCTTGTTTCCTTCAGATGCTGATAAATGAAAAGCTTCCCAACTTACAAAGAATAAAGATAATCAGGTGATTCTTGAGGTTATGGATGATACTACTTTGGGAAGGATGAAAGTGTATAGAGGTAAGCCATAGAAGCCTCCTGTTAGAAGATTGTTTGGCCATTTGGAAAACGTTGACTATGTTGCACCGGCTGGAAGAAAATGGCGTCATGATGACAGTGACTCGGATATGGAGAATGTAGTCATTCCTGATGATGTGTTGCAAAACACATCTGTTTCTCCATGCGATTTCTGTATATCTTTTTAGTCTTTATTTCCCGTTTTATTAATTTTCGGTTTCTATTTACGTATTTGTGTATTTGCAGGTATTTGTGGGCCAAGGAGCGTAAATGGTTGATATTTGAAGAATAAAACAAGCATGCGAGCTAAGGAACGGAAGAAGCTTGGTCAAATGGAAGAATTCTGAAAATCCTTATCTTGGCGCGTCACCAAGATGATGATAGGATCTGAGACACGCGCCAAGATTCCCGCATCAGAAATCGACTATTTTGTTTTTAGCGCGTAGCGAAGATTTTGGAGTTATTTTGGCGACGCGCTAAGATTGCCCAGCCGAGATAATTTTGCCTTAGATCACTATTTATGGTTTATAAAAAAAACCTAATAAGGTTAGACGGCTGGAGGCGATTGAAAGAGACTTTTCAGACGATTTTGGAGCATTTTTGAAGGCAAAGAACAAGATCCAAGCAAGAGAATCAAAGAACCTCGGGTGTTAATCATTCGGTTTTTAGTTTTCTTTCGTTTAATCTTTCCTAATTCCTGTTTCATACTTTTGATTTCTCTTTGTCTCTGTTTGGATGATGATTGTTAGCTAGAACAATTGAACTACCTAGGTTATGATTGATACATGATGGTTTGACTTGCTTTAATCGGTTGTATGAACTCGTATGCGGTTTGATATTCAAAGTAAAGACTTGGTTTTTATGATTCAATGTGTATGCGCATCTTGATTGGTTGAATGATTGATTATAAAACTCCACATGTACCTTGTTGAATGTCGTTCAGTTATAGGTTCGTGTTAGATCAATGACTTTGTGTTTGATTAATTTATAGTTACTAGAGGTGGTATCCATAGGAGTTGTGATCAAGTAATTAACTGGTTTGGATGTTCTTCCAATTTCAATAGCCTTGAGGTGCGAAGTTGTCGATTCTTCTAGGTTGATAGATTGCTAGGATTAGGACCTTGGTGAAAAGATCTCCCTAGTTTCCCTGTCATCCTTGTGTATCGAATTGAATCAAAAATCATAGTTACCTTAGACTTTCATGCTGTGAGGTAGATTGTCAATCTAGGCACTTTGTTATCATATTGGAATCCTGTGAAGGATGTCAATTAACCGGTAGTTTAACAGCTTGTAGAGTTTTCATAGGTTTCTTCTCGAGAAGGGTTGAGGGTCCTTAGGTTTCTCTAAAGTTTAACATTTTAAGATCCCGGTCCAACAACAGTTTCATTTCCGATGAGAAGCTGGTCACTTGCATGTAGAAATCTGACCTAGGTAGTATTTTCACCATCATTTGAACCAGTTTAAATCTCATTCTTTGTTTACATTTTTTAGTTAAAAAGTTATTTAATATTTTGCTTTAGTTTGTTAGAAATTCCCCCCTTTAAATACAAAATAATAATTTAGGTTAGTAGATAAGTCAAATCGAGTCTAGTTACGTAATTATAGAGTCTCGTGGGTTTGATATCCGGACTTACTTAGCTATGCTAGAGTCGACCGGTTCACTTGCCGGTTAGTAGTTTAGTTTTAGAAAGTCTAGAGTTTAACTTAGTGTCTGTTTTAGAGTTAGTTTTAATCATTTTAATTAAACTATTTTTTGCACATCAAGTTTTTGGTGCCGTTACCGGGGACTTCTTTGGTAATTGCGTACATTAGATTTGATAGGATTTATTTGCTATATCTGTGCTTCATGTCTTTTTATTTTTATGTCTATTTGAGTCCTTTTGGTTTTCTTTCTGTCTTACATTCTTATTTTGCTTGCAGTTGAATGCCCAAACTACATCTGCGTTCACAAGGACCGCCACCAGAGCATCCGATTTCAAAGAAGCTTGGATTTGAGGATCTCACAGAAAACGTCCGTACTTCCTTTTCAAGCTTGATTCCACCACACAATCTTTTTCACACACATCCACACCACCTACTTCTCACCTCCTAGTCCAAACCCACTGTTCCATAAATGGCTGATCGTAGGACCATTCACCAGCAATCCACATAGGGGTTCACTGGGTAAACTCTCCCATCACTTGTCCTCAAATTAATAAAGAACTCATGGCAAATCCCATCCTACATCATGACTCCTATTTTCAATTCATGCCAATTCCATGGGCGTGATGATGAGGATGCACCTGCTCATATTGCCCGCCTGACCCGTATCTGTGGTACCTTCAAGCTTCAAGGTGCCAATGATGATGCGATCTTTCTCCAGTTGTTTCCTTTCTCACTAGCGGGACGAGCCGCCACTTGGCTTGACTCGCAGCCTGCTGGGACCTTCACTACTTGGGCAGCCCTTCGCCAAGGGTTTCTGAACAAGTATTTCCCACCTGCAAAAGCATCTAGGCTCCGTGACCAGATCCACCCATTTCGTATGGAGCCAGATGAGCCTTACTATCTTGCTTGGGAGCGGTTCCAAAACCTGCTTAGCAAATCCTCCCAGCATGGTTTATCTGATTGGGCCCTTGTAGAGAAATTCTACAATGGTCTCACTTATGAAACGAAGGCTCGTTTTGATACTTCTGCGGGAGGGCACCTCATGGGGAAGAAGAATGTAGCTGATTGCCTTGATCTGTTTGAGAGCTTTGCTCAATCTGAGTACGAGCAGCGGTCCGTTAGTAGGAATTCCATTCCTACATCGAGTGCACCTTCGTCGTCACGAGGCGTTCACCAAGTCACCTTGAATACTCATGTGACTGCTGCCTTGGAAAACCTAACACAAGAGATGAAAGAGTTAAAAGCTAAGATTGATAGGTGTGAAATGTGTCGGGGGGGTCATGGCACTTTAGAATGTCCTTTGCTGCATCAGGAACAGGTAGATTTTGTGGGAGGTCCATACCGAGGTCCAACCAACTCATTTGGGAATAATTTTAATTCGGGTTGGAGAAACAACAATAATCAAAACAATTGGCGTTCTTCCGGAAATCCCCCTGGTTTCCAATCAAATCAAAATCATAACAAGGGGCAAGGCCAGTTCACTAAAAGGAATTTAGGGAGTAGCTTGGGTGGTGATAGTGGGAGTAGTTTGAGCAAGATAGAGGATTTGTTGACACAGTTAGTTGCTAAGGATGCTGCCACTCAGAAAACTCTTTCGGAACACGATATCCTTCTGAAAAATCAACAGTCCGCGTTTTTAGATCTTCAGCGTTCCGTTGGTGACATTGTTAGGCGTTAGATGAATGACCCCCAGGTCAGTTCCCGGGTAACACTCAATTGAACCCGAACGCCCAACTGAAAACAGTTATCACTTGTAGCGGTAAAGGTGGAGTGTCAGCTAAGTCACCGGTTAATGAAGAGGAAGAAGAACCGGTTGACGAGGAGATAGAACTCGAGGCTTGTCCTGGTAGGATGCAATCTAGGCTAGACCTAGCAAGTACAACATCTAACAGTGAGGCTCAAGAGGAGACAAGTGTAGGAAAGAAGTCTGGGGATGTTAGACCCTCCCCAATCATCAATCACAATCATGTCCCATATCCTGCTCGTCTAAAGCATCAGAAATACACTAAGGAATATAGGCATTTTCTTGGTCTGTTCAAATAGCTGAAAATCAATCTCCCATTCATTGAGGCTCTCCAGCATATGCCTAAATATGCTAAATTCTTGAAAGACCTTCTGAGAAAGAAGGATAATTTGGGAGAGCTCTCGAACATTCCTTTAACAGCAGGATGCTCTGCAGTAATTCTGAATAAACTACCCCAGAAACTGATAGACCCGGGAGTTTTCACAATCCCATGTGTTTTGGCAGTGACATGCAGAGCCGTGCGTTGGCTGATCTAGGTGCTAGCATCAATTTGATGGGGTATTCTCTTTATCAAAAGCTAGACCTAGGTGAACTTATCCCAACACGTATGACATTATCCATTGCTGATCGATCGATCAAATATCCTCGGGGCATTATAGAGAACTTATTGGTCAAAGTAGATAAATTTGTTTTCCCCGTGGATTTCGTGATCCTTGACATAGAAGCTGACGAGCGAGTACCCATCATATAAGGTCGCCCGTTCTTGCGCACCGCTAAGGCGGTCATAGATGTTTTTGATGGTAAAATCACTCTGAGCGTAGGAGATGAAAATGTCACCTTTGAGATCATCAGGTCTATGAATCATCCGGGAGGTCAGGATGACTTTAGTGCCCCATGCAATTCTGTTTACTTCATAAATTCTTTCATCTCGGGTGTGGATAGATGTTTAGATTACCCATGTGGAGTTGATTTAGTTGGAGAGAACACTGAGGAGCCAGATGAATTTGAGGAGGAAGCCCCTTTGTTTCCCGAGGCATTAGAGATTAGTGAAGTCAGAGAGGAGAGTAAGAAACCTTCATTAGAGACACCACCACCTTTAGAGCTTAAGGTTCTTCCTTCCCATCTAGAATATGCCTATTTAGGAGAGAGTGCCAGTTTGCCCGTCATCATCTCATCCAAACTGACGGAGGAAGAGAAGTCTAGGCTCATTGATGTGTTGAAAACACACAAACAGGCCATTGCTTGGAGACTCTCTGACATTCAGGGTATAAGCCTCGCCTATTGTACCCACCGTATACTCATGGAGGATGAGTACAAACCCGTGGTGCAACCTCAAAGGCGTCTGAACCCGAACATGCAAGAAGTTGTGAGGAAGGAGGTTCTCAAGCTCATGGATGCAGGTCTGATCTACCCCATCTCTGATTCTCCCTGGGTGAGCCCAACTCAGGTTGTCCCTAAAAAGGGAGAGATGACAGTGGTCATCCCTACTCGTACGGTCACTGGTTGGCGAGTCTGCATCGATTACCGAAGGTTAAATGATGCCACCAGAAAAGACCATTTTCCTCTCCCATTCATTGATCAGATGTTGGAGCGTTTAGCGGGGCAGCAGTTCTACTGTTTCCTAATCGGTTTTTCTGGGTATTTCCAGATCCCCATTGCACCGGAGGATCAGGAAAAGACCACCTTTACATGCCCTTATGGCACCTATGTGTATCGCCACATGCCATTTGGGTTATGCAATGCTCCAGCTACATTCCAGCGATGCATGGTAGCTATCTTTCAGGATATGATTGAGACATCCATGGAGGTTTTCATGGATGATTTTTTGGTTTATGGTAGCTCCTTTGACCAGTGCTTGCTCAACTTAGAGAGGATGTTGAAAAGATGCACAAAAACAAAGTTGATGTTGAATTGGGAAAAGTGTCACTTTATGGTGACTGAGGGGATAGTGCTAGGTCATAAGATCTCTAGAGATGGTATTGAGGTTGATAGAGCGAAGATTAACACCATTAGTAACTTCCACCGCCCACCAGTGTCAAATCTGTTCGCAGTTTTCTTGGTCATGCAGGCTTCTATAGGCGTTTCATTAAGGATTTCTCCAAAATCACTCGCCCCATGACTCGCCTTCTTGAGAAAGACGTTTCTTTTGTCTTTGATAAGGAATGTCTTAAAGCATTTGAGTTTCTGAAAGAACGCCTAGTGAGTGCTCCCATTTTAGTTTCCCCCGACTGGAGCTTACCATTTGAGCTCATGTATGATGCCGGCGATTATGCAGTCAGGGCAGTCTTAGGACAAAGGCGTGACAAACACTTCCATCCAATCTACTATGCCAGTAAGACTCTAAATGATGCTCAAGAGAACTACACCACCACTGAGAAGGAACTTTTAGCAGTCGTTTTTACCTTCGATAAGTTTCGTTCCTATCTTGTGCTCTCTAAAACCACCGTTTTCATTGATCATGTTGCTTTACGATTTCTTTTCACAAAGAAAGACGCAAAACCTCGTCTCATATGATGGATTCTCTTGCTCTCTGAATTTGACATTGAGATCAAAGATAAGAGAGGGGCAGAGAACATTGCGGCTGATAATCTCTCTAGATTAGAGGATCCATATCGAGAGGAAATTCATGAGGAAGCGATTGGAGACACATTCCCTCATGAATCTGTTGATTTCATAGAAGCGGAGAAGCAAGGTATGCCATGGTACTCTGATCTGGAAAATTACCTTGCCCATGGAGTGGTAGTAGAGAGAATGACAACCCAACAGAAGAAGAAATTCTTCCGGGATGCAAATAGGTATATCTGGGATGACCCATTTCTATATCGGATAGGTGGAGATAGAATTTTGAGGAGATGTGTGAGTAGGGAGGAGGGTCTCAGCATTCTTAAGCACTGTCATGAGGGTTTAACCGGGGGCTATCACGGTCATCACACCACCGCGCAGAAGGTATTTGATTGTGGTTTTTATTGGCCTTCGGTGGTGAAGGATGCTCTTGAATTCGTTAAATAGTGTGAAGCCTGTCAACGCACTGGGAATATCTCATCCAAGGATGAAATGCCTCACAACCCATTCAAGTTCTTGAAGTCTTCGACGTGTGGGGCATTGATTTCATGGGACCATTCCCTATTTCGAAAGGGAACCGGTACATCCTTATGGCTATTGATTATGTCTCAAAGTGGGTAGAGGCCCAAGCTCTACCCACTAACGACGCTCGAGTGGTGGTGAGATTTTTGAAGAAGTTATTCACTCGATTCGGTACTCCCAAAGCACTCATAAGTGACCGTGGCACACACTTCTGTAATTCCATCATGGAAAGGCACTAGCACGCTACAGAGTCACTCATCGCTTATCCACCGCTTACCATCCACAAAAAGCGGTCAAGTGGAGAACGCAAATCGAGGAGTTAAGCGAATCCTAGAAAAAACAGTGGGAAAAAGTCGAAAAGACTGGTCTGAAAAGCTCGATGATGCACTTTGGGCGTTTAGAACCGCCTACAAAACACCATTAGGGACCACACCATTCATGATTGTTTATGGTAAGGCGTGTCATCTCCCAGTCGAGCTAGAACATCGTGCACTTTGGGCTCTTAAGGCAGTAAACCTTGATCTCACCGAAGCAGCTAGAAAAAGGTTCTTTCAAATTCACGAATTAGAGGAACTTTAGGATGCGGCTTATGCAAGATCATGGAGCATCAAGGAAAAGACGAAGGCGATGCATGATAGACGGTTAAAAGGTATGAAAGATTTCAAGGAAGGCGATAAGGTTTTGCTTTACAACTCTCGTTTGAAGTTGTTTAGTGGAAAACTCAAATCAAAGTGGACAGGACCGTATACAGTCAAACGAGTGTTTCCATACGGTACGATTGAGCTGTAAAATGATGTGGATGGAAATAACTGGAAGGTGAACGGTCATAGACTCAAACACTACATCGGAGGGCCGTTAGATCTGAGCGAGACAGAGGAAACTCCTCTCGACATTCCACCTAAGATGAGTGTTTAGAATTCTCGAGGTAACAGGCGAGTGTAGAGTTTGTATCACTAGTTTTGGTAATTTTTCATTCTTGTTTGTTTTTCGGTTCGCGTGTTTGTTTGATTTGTTTTGCAGTAATTTGTTACCTAACGTGGTGAAGAAACGCATCTCAAGTTCCAGGTATGTATGCTTTTATACTTGTGTAGTTGGAACTATTTTTAAAAGAGAGTGGTTAAGAATAATTATGAATGAAAATTTTTCTAAGGCATGAAATATGGTAAAACTCTCTGGAATTTCTTATCTTGGCGCCACGCTAAAATGGGGAAGGGACTTTGGCAACGCGCCAAAATCCCCCAGACCCCTTTTTAAAACCAAATCGGGCCCTTTCTTCCCCAACCCTTCCCCCTTTTCCCCTTCGACCAAACCCCCATAACCCCACCGCCGACCTCCAATCACCATCACCGCCGGCACAGCCCTCCGACAGCCACCATCGTCAGCCAACCCCCACCATCATAACTGTGATTTTAGCACACCAAGAATTCTAAGGTTTTACGGTTTCACTTGCAATCTAGTTTTTTTTTTGACATTGTTCCTGTGCTCATATTGTGCTTCTTTCATAAAAAAGGTACAAATTTCTTTATTTACTTCCTGATGTTTCTAAGTTTTCTTAGTGATTTAATTTTTCTCTTTATGATTGCCCTGTTCTGGTTCTGTATGGTGTTATGCATTGTTCTAAGTCATTTCTTTCAGTTCAAGTGGCAGTTGTGTTTGGCTACAAACTTGCAATTATCATACGTGCTCTTTTGCCCATCGTGTAATATATACCGTTATGAACGGGACGATTATCCCTTTTGACTTAGTTTTGTGAGTATCGACTTGATAGTTAACTAGTAGTTTTGGTTTTGATCATGGGTTTTCTGTCAAACTGGGAAATTTGAAACTAAGTGTGGGTATGTTTGGCATTTGCCAAGTTAGTGCGTTTGTCTTCTGTTTTTGCGTAGTGGCAGGTCGTGGGGCTATCTTGCTTTGTTTTTACAGGTTTAGAATACTTCCGCCCATACTCAATCTCCATTCGGGCGTATTCTGGAATAGTTTATTACAGGCAGGGTATCCCGAATTTTTCAATTTTTCTTATTTTATTTATATATATTTATGAAAATTCAAAAAATAATAATAAATAAAATAAATTATTATGCTTTCATTTTTAACTTGCAATCGCGAATGGAATGCTATACGATTGCATGCTTTTCTTTCGGTTGCTTATGTTACTAACTTTTCTTTTGATTTTCGTTCCAATTGCAAGCTAGTATGTCAGGCGACGGATCTTCCAGCGGTGCCCAGGCGGGAAAGCGCCGTCGTGGCCCCGTTCCACGCCACCGGGATCCCCCAGATGCACCGATTCCCATCACAGAGTTGCGTAGGAGGAAGATACGATATCGAGCTGCTGAGGAGCATCCAACTGCAGATACACAGCCGATACCTCTGGAGCGTAGGGTTCTTCGCCGACACACACTTCTCCAGTTTGAGCTTGATTCTGCCGAGTTCGCCGAGTGTGACAAGTTCGTGGAGTTGGAGTTACTACAGCATCACGGGATAGATTGGGATTTGCTGGATCAGTTGGGTCAGCGAGCTCGGATTGAGGAGCTGTTTGGTGCTCGTTGGTTGGCGGCCATAGCGTGTGATTGGCCTCAGTACTTAGAGCTGACAGTTGAGTTCCATTATACTTGGCTGTACAAGCCTGAGATGTTTGATGAGCCGAAGGCCGTATCATTTGCATTGGGTCGTCAGGTTTATGAAATGAGCATCCCGGAGTTTGCTAGATTGACTGGATTTTATACCGATAAGGAGATTGCCTCCCCTAGGTTTAGCGAGCTTTTGCGAGGGAGTGGTAGGTAGCGCCATCTACCGGTTGTTTCAGATACTGTCTTACGACATTTTTGGATGTCGATCACAGATGGACCTTTTAGCTCTACCATTATCGAGTCTTCTATTCGTGATCCGGTTTTGCGCTACATCCACCGGATCCTGGCTTGCACTCTGATCGGATGAAAGTCCGGTCGGGAGAAGTGTAACCAGGTGGATTTGTTCTGCTTATATTGCATTGTTAGTCGTCGTGAGGCTAACCTAGCTTCAGTATTTGTCTCATCTAGGGATCGAGGACGGCGGGGTGGCGGTACGACTAGACTGGATTTGGGGCCCTACATTGGGCGCATCGCCGAGCGATTAGGAGTGTTTGATCGGTACCCTCGACATTTGCTGACATTGGGTCCAGAGACGGTACCATTTGGGTTAGTGGAGATGAGGAAAGCAGGGTTAGTACCTTACGATGAGTCGATTCGGTGGATGGAAACACGTCTTGGTCCACAGGTACCGCCACCTCCGGGGACAGCCGCTGCAGACGCGATACAGATGGGGGCGCCCACAGCGCGTCAGAGGGTCGTCACCCACATTGAGCGCCCCCACCCCCAGCATCCATTGCGGGATAGACCACCGGTCCCTGTCACACTTGAGGATTTACATGACCAGATTTATGATGTGAGGGATCAGGTTCTTGATAGATTGGACAGGACAGACGCCGCCCTTCGAGCACTCATGATCCACCAAGGTATGACAGTTCCCGAGGCTTTCAGAGCTCCGGAGAATCAGGAGCCGTAGGATATACAGAGTTAGCTAGCAGTGGTGGAACTGACGACCGGTTCATTTTGGATGATTGTACTTTTCCCTTACCTTTTTTGTTTTATTATGACTATATGTACATTAACTTATATATTATGGAAAATTGTATGGGAACCGGTTGGGTGGTTGTTATGATTTTATATTCCTGCTTTTTATCTGTCTGTTATGTTGCTAGAGATTATCATCGGTGCATGTGTGGGTAATTTTTTTAAGCGTGTGTTCGCAGTTGGAATATCGGGGCATGACTCGTCGTGCACATCGTCTTATTATCAGGGGAGTCTGTTCTATTTTTGTTTCGTTTCTCGTATCTTTTATTTTTTTCCCTCTTTTATTTGCTTTTCATTTTCTTTTAGTTTGTCTCGAACCATATTGTCCTGACAATGTGTCATTTTAAGTGTGGGTATGGGAACTACGAAATATAATAAACAAAATAATAATAATAATAATAATAATAATCATAATAATAATAATAATAATAATAATAATAATAATAAAATATAGAGTCCTTGAATTAAACTTTTCTTGCAACAAATGGAAAATTATTGATAAAATTGGGTATTTTGGTTTGAAATCAATGTTGTTGAAAAAACATACGATTTAGGATGTGTTGGTAGGCCAAGCCGACTTTGAAAGGGTTCCTTAGTGTGTTTAATCAATAAACACTAAAAACGTCATGAAATCTTGTGAGTTCTCACCTTAGGGGAGACAAGATAACTGAGCTGTCAACATAGTGTGATAGATACCTTTGTAAATTCAAAAACAGATATGTATCAAGAATTTTTTCTTACGAAGCCGGCACACCCTTCTCTTTTTGTGAGAACAAATCCGAGATGCGGTGGCGCCCCATACATCCATCGTTCCATAAAAAAGGAGCTGAATCAAGTTATTAAGATCCACCTAAGTGTTACCCTCCGGGATGGCGACTTGGTTGAAACACCACTAGGACAGGATCTTAATGTTTAAAATTGTTAGAGCTGTAGCCTATGTGCCACACGTCGGGTAGCAGCCTGATTGAAGCACCACTAGGTTAGGTTCAGTTAAAATAACTAAAGCTCAAAGCATGCATTCATCGGTCATTCCAAATGTGGGTCAAATTCTTGATACTATAAGTTTTTGTATGTACAGTGGTAGGAAAAATCTATTAGATTTAACCTGTGTCTTGAAACATGTGAGATGGAATTAGGTTGGATTGTAGTTTCTAAGTGTGAGACCCATAGACTTAATAAAAAAATGCACTGGAATTTAAAGCTTAACACATAAGGGGGTCTGATGAGTTGGCGGTTGGGTTTAAGTGGACAAAAATATCGGCAATCGTAGTTGTTGTGTTAGTTGCTAAAGAAATCATTAAAAGATATGTATTGTCAACTTGAATTCCCAATTATGATTCCATTGCAAGAGTTTTTTTTTTTCGAGGACGAAAAAAGTTTAAGTGTGGGTATATTTGATGTGTTGCAAAACACATCTGTTTCTCCATGCGATTTTTGTATATCTTTTTAGTCTTTATTTCCGTTTTTATTAGTTTTCGGTTTCTATTTACGTATTTGTGTATTTGCAGGTATTTTGTGGGTCAAGGAGCGTAAATGGTTGATATTTAAAGAATAAACAAGCATGCGAGCTAAGGAACGGAAGAAGCTTGGTCAAATGGAAGAATTCTGAAAATCCTTATCTTGGCGCGTCGCCAAGATGATGATAGGATCTGAGAGACGCGCCAAGATTCCCGCGTCAGAAATCGACTATTTTGTTTTTAGCACGTAGCGAAGATTTTGGAGTTATTTTTAGCGCGCCGCCAAAATAACTCCAAAATCTTCGCTACGCGCTAAAAACAAAATAGTCGATTTTTGACGCGGGAATCTTGGCACGTCTCTCAGACCCTATCATCATCTTGGTGACGCGCCAAGATAAGGATTTTCAGAATTCTTCCATTTGACCAAGCTTCTTCCGTTCCTTAGCTCGCATGCTTGTTTACTCTTCAAATATCAACCATTTACGCTCCTTGACCCACAAAATACCTGCAAATACACAAATACGTAAATAGAAACCGAAAACTAATAAAAACAGGAAATAAAGACTAAAAAGATATACAGAAATCGCATGGAGAAACAGATGTGTTTTGCAACACATCACCTGACGATCAGGATGACGATGACGATGAACAGGATGAAGGTCAAGAAGGAGGTGGAGATGCTTTGCATCAAACTATAGCTGCGGAAACCTCCACAGTCACTTATGGGTCTCAACATGTAAGCTCTACGGCTGCTGGAGGTTCTGGGCAATCATCAGCCACCCAAGACACACCAATTATTAATGATGTGGAGAACTTTGATCTGAGAGATGAGTCAGATGACACAGACGAGGATCCACTTGTTGAAATAGTGGGAGGAAAGTGGACCGGGTCGCCACTGCCCGAGGAAAGGAATTAGTTAGGGCACGTCAGTCAAAGACAAGAGGTCTGGATACCGAGGAGGGAGATCCAACTTACACTCCTGAGCAACCGAGCACCAAAAGCAAGGAATCGGATCCCTCAGGATCGAGAAAGAAAAGAATGCAATGCCGTACAAGAAGAAGGGAAAACGTCTGAGGCTGGTCCTGATGAGCACTGAACAACCTGCTCAAGCATAACCTCTAACACCTTCTGCTACAACCACTGCTACTTCCACCATCTCACCCTCTACCACAACTATTCCCTCTCCAATCTCTCCCACAATTACTATAACCTCACTTCCCCAAACATCAACCATCCCCATTCCTGTATTCACCACCTCAACTACCAACCCTTTCATCTCACGGGTAGGCACCTCTACTCAACATGCATCTACACCTCAGAAATCATCACTACTAGGTGTGGGTTTGGAGGAGCAACTAGCTAGCCTGAACAGAATGGTACTCAAGTTGCTAGCAGCTGATGACATGAAAACAAGCCAAATAAACCACTTGATGGCTGAAAATGATGCTCAAAACCAACAGATAGCCTAGCTAACTGGCAGAAACCACGTAAATGAGCTGGCTATTGTTAGAACCAATGAGACCATTCAAGCTCAGAATCAGCAGCTCATAGCGTCAGGTGAAAGGATTAAGATGCTTGAGAAGAAGAAAAAGAAGATCATGTTAAAATTGAAAGGCAAAACGGAAGATACCTTAAGATTAAAAGGTAATGGAGATGGAGATGGCGATGATGATGATGATGACTCTGACGATGACGGGTCAGATGATGAAGATGATGAGGATGTTACCGATGACAGTGATGTAGAAAAGGACAAAGATGAGGATGATGATGAAGACAAAGAAGAAGGTGATGGCAAAGCTTCTACATCAACCAAATCAGCGGAAGAAAGGCAAACAAAGAAAAATCAAGACCGGGGAGCCTCATCCTTGGCCTCACAAGAAAAGGACAATCAAGGGAAAGATACAAGTAACATTTAAAATGTCCATGTAACTTGTACTTGTTTGTAATGAAACGTTTTAAGTTAATGATATTGAAAGTTTTAATTTTGATGAATGCTAGTTATTTATTGAACCTTGTTAAAATGACCTTTCTGTCCAGCAGATAAATCACAACAGTTTGATGAGCTCGATGTTGAACCTCTCCAGAAAGTGAAGACTCAGCTCACTATGATCCTGGATTTACAAGGAATCGTTAGGAGGCCAGTCAACTACACACCTGAAGTGGGGGAGATTATTCACGATCTATCTGATGAGCAACTAGCAGAGATGTTTAGATTGAACCCAGATGAGATTGTTCGAGATGCACCTGAAGTAGATGTTGTGAGTGATGAAGAACTTCATGGTGTCGATGAAGTGGAAATAGAAGATGTCACCTCTGAACATTATCCTAAATATACGAATGAAAATGGTGAAGAATTACCAGATTTGGGAGAAATGTTTGACAGTGAGACGTTTGATAAAGTGAATGAAAAGGTGACGGAAAAAGAGACAGCTGAGGAATCCGTTCAAGTAGAAGACGCCGAGATTAAACAAAAGAAAGCTGAATGGTTTACTTGTTTTGTCGATCTCAGAAATCAAAGAGAACCATCAAAACAGGATGCCTACACGAAACTGTATAAAGTCAAGCGACATCAGAAAGTTTCTGGAAAGATCATCAGCTGGGCTTACTTTGAAGATTTAAACGTCTATGCTGTAAAGAGAGAAAAGGGAGTAGAATACTACAAACATCCTCATGATTTAAAGACACTCATAGGTTATGAGCTGAATAGATTGGCCTGTCTGAATCTTTTATATGCTGATTCAAGACAGATTTCAGGATGGTTTGAGAGGGCATTGAAGAGAGAATACCGCACCAAATGGGTGAACTTCAAGCCACAACAGCCACGACAATTTGTAAGCAAAACGGAGAGTGATCAAATTTCTGGAAGGACAAAGGTTATTCTTAAGTGGAAACCTCCGAAGACTATGACTAAGATTCCACTAAGGAGGATGCCATGAGATTTCTCGCGCTACTTTAAATGGTGGTATTATGATTGGAGGACTGGTGAAGCAGTCATTATGCTGAATCGAGAAGGGAAGATATAGACGATCAGGGTATTTGACCCAATATGGCTAACCAACTTGTCGGAGGACGATGTCTATACTCTATACAAGTGGCCACTATTCTATGACACTCTGGACATCGTGCAAGCTCTACAGTTCCAGCATATGATCAGACTTTGTTTTGTATTCGAAATCCATACAGGAGTGTCCAAGGAAGAAAAGTATAAGAAGTTTGCCAAGTTTTTGAAGAATGTTAGACGTTAGAATGAACTAGGTCCAAGGGGGAGTTTGTTGATACATTGTGTACCCATTTCATTGTACTTATAAATGTTGATGTATTTCAGTCTTTTGATATTGAATGCAAGGATAGTTTAGTAATTTCATATGTGTTTGGATGTTTATTTACTATTATATTTATCGTAATCTTATATCGTTTATATATATGCGCTTGATTGAATAATATATATGGGGTTGCCGTAGTCATTCACAGTAATGAGTCAACAATGGCTCAGTAGTGTGTTTGACTTAGTCTTATGGTTATCCCTGCTAATGGACAATGCTTATGGTCCAGTAGCACGACTGAACCAGGTCCAGTAGCACGACTGAACAGGTGACTGGCTTAGTCGTACGAGCGAGGTATAAGATTGACTTAGTCGTACGATTGAACCAATCGGGTAGTTCAGTCATACGACTGTATATAGCAACCTATAAATACCACGTAATTTGTGGAAAAAGAGAACACTTCGATTTCCAGCATACCCTAGCCGTCTAGAGCGTTTTCCAGAGTCCATCCAACTTTATAGTTCATCCCGGATTAATTCCTATCTGTTCTTAGCGTTGGTTAATCGTTAGTTTGATCCGGGTTTGCGATCTCACTGATTGGATCGCCGTTCAAATAGGATTCCACACTATTTGATTTGGTTCTACGTTGAATCTGTTAGTACTCCGTACGTACACGGTCCTAACAGATTGTGAGTATAGGAGAAAGAAAATATAATAATAAAGGTATATTATAGGATTCCACACTATTTGATTTGGTTCTACGTGAATCTGTTAGTACTCCGTACGTACACGGTCCTAACAGATTGTGAGTATAGGAGAAAGAAAATATAATAATAAAGGTATATAAAATATTATTTAATTAAAAAATAAAAAATAATAATAAATTTTAATGTAATTATATAATAGTAATATAAAATTCACGGTGAATATTGTGGTTAAATAACTTATTTCAAAAACCATTAAAAGATACCCTTATTTACCAAACCCCACGTACAAAGACTCGCACTTTTCAAGTCATAAATAGCCTAACGACTTTAATGACCACATTCGGTGCGCTCGTAGTCAAGCTGTCATTTCTCCACTCCACTCCAAGCAATAATAATAATATACTACAAATACACTGCTGCTTTCAGTGGCTCCTCCTTTTCCCCTTTCATCCCATTTCATTCCATTGTTGAGCATCTGATAATAATAAAGAAACCACATACCCACTTGTAATTACTCTTTCTTCACGCAACATTCAACTCAAGATTCCCTAAATGTTGCTTCAATTACAAGTCTCCTGACTCAGATCTTGCATTTTCAGGTAATTCGATTCATCCCCCCTTCAATTTCATCCTAAGTTCTGTAGCATGCGGTGTTTAAGCTCTAAAAGCCCATTTTGGTATTTGGTTTGCTGAGTTTAGTGATTTTCCCATGTGGGATTTGTTCAATTTGATGTAAATGTTCGATTTTGCTGTTAGTTTTAGCTGAATTTATTGATTTTTCAAGTGGGTGTTGTGCAGTTTGACATTTGTTTAGCAATAAGTGCTTAAAGCTTTTTAATTTTTATACTTTGAGAGCACATTCGCTTTCTTGCTTTTTGGGTGTTTTAAGGTTGTATTATGTTTAATTTTGTTTTGTTAGTGCGTAGTTCCTGTTCATACTGTTTAGGGTTTCAGACCAGAGTTGACTTCACCGTTGAATTGGAGAAGGTAAGCATTGACTTTGTTCAAGTATTGACTTTGCTTCAAGCATTGACTTCGTTTAATAGATTTTTATATGTGTTTGCTTTGATGTAGATGATATTATTCAATTGTGGTGATATTAATTCATGTTAAAAATTTGATGATGACTGGAAACATATGACTATATGAGCATCAGGCATGATTAACTTTTATATATAAGTTTTTTTTTTTGTCTTCATTAATGCTTACATATGAAACTCTAAACCATTATCTTTCTAGCAAAATTATAAGCTAAATCTCTTAAATTGCCCCTTTTATTATTATGAATCATTTTATTACTGATTTTATCCAATAGATTCCTTTGTATTTTTACATTTCTAAGTACTTTTTTAAATCTCTGCTGCTTGTTTTTTATGTTGCAACATGAGTGATCTTCCTTATGAATATATCATATAATTTGGAGAATATATACATATACATACACATGCACAAACACACACACACACATATATATGTATGTACGTGTACACACGTGATGTTGGTCGTAGTCGTAGGCAGTGTGGTGATGATGGTGGTGGGCGGCAATAATATTGTTGGGGGTGATAGGGTGCTACCGGTTCAAATAAATCAACCTAGATGGATCTTTGGTCAACCCAAGTATTGATTGGCCTAAATGGGTCGATCTATTGTATATCTTATTGGATCTGTGGTTCTTGTTTTTTGGTCAGTTGGATCATATAAATAGATCAGATTAGGGCAGATCTAGATCAAGACCTGACCCGTTGACATGACTGACCAACCTGTGGTATGCTGTTCACACGCGTTTTAATTCTTTAAGACAAAGCAAGAATGTGATTATGGGTCCCAAATCCCCATTAGTTTTTTAAGGAAAAAAGAGATGGGACCCCCAATTACAATCACAGGGAACATAAAATCTAAACACAATCTTTATTTGGTTGAACATTGTGGTACATCCACATGTGATGCTAGGATTTCTATAAAATCTTTGAGTTTAATCATAGTGCTGATATACTAAGAAACACATCTTCATTACAAGAAGAGAACAGTCATCTTTAACTGCTATATCTGATTAGATTTCTTACACAGTTGAATTTGCAACTCATAGAAGTGGATTTAATTCAACTTATTTTTTATATATATGTTCTGTTAGGAGTAAAATTAAACCATTTTTGCAATGTGGGCCTTTGAATTTGCAGTAATCCTGATTTAATAACAGCTGGAACCTAGGAATTTGCAATTCATGGTTTTGCAGTAATGTTGAGGACTGCCAAATGGAAGCTTGAGAAAACTAAAGTGAAAGTTGTTTTTCGGCTGCAATTTCATGCTACAAATGTACTTTCTCGTTTCTTTTGATATAATAATAATTTTGATTACGCACACATGCATACAAATGGAACCTTATATGACTCATGAAATTTATCAGATTCCCCAGAGCGGATGGGATAAATTATTTATTTGTTTCATGCCTGTCGAATCTGGAAAGATCATTGCAAAAACTAGCAAAGCAAATGTGAGGAACGGAACATGCAAATGGGCAGATCCTATCTATGAAACTACAAGACTTCTAGTAGATTCTAGAAACAAACGATATGAAGATAAGCTCTACAATCTCATTGTGGGAATGGTAAGCGTCAATTCTCCTTTCCATTTAACAATTTTGAAACTCTACTATTTATTTGACACAAACTTTTGGGGAAATCAAGATGTTTCATTCATTAAATTAGGTTATTTCGTCTTTTGCTTGAATATGGATTTCAGGGTACTTCACACGCAAGCATACTTGGTGAGGCTACCATTAATCTTGCAGATTATGCAGATGCATTAAACCCTTTTGTTGTTGCTTTGCCTCTTCATGGATCTGACCATGGAACTATGTTGCATGTGAGAAATATTCTTCTATACTTCTTTTTTTAGAAGTAATCATGATATTTAATTAATAACCACCAATTTCTGTTGATCTAGATATTTAATTAAGTGTGTTTGGATAAAAAATTTCAAGAATCAATCACTTAATATTCAAGAATGGATAGATAATAAAATCATTTTTTGGGGATAGCCTAGATATTTAATTAAGAATCTTTTAGATCAAACACTTATTTTTCACTTAATCTTTTTGGTTTCAGGTTACAGTTCAGTTGCTGACTGCCAAAACTGGATTCAGGTATGGCATCTTGAAAACTGCTGTTTCATTCTTAAAAAATTTTGTATATTAAATTATATCATTACTAAAAATTAATGCTAATGGTACGGGTTTAGAAGCTTTCTTTGTTTTTTTTCTTTTACTTCATTGAAGGGCTTTTTAGATATTTGACCACACACAAATATGTTCTTAGCGCTTTTCACAAGTGAGGCTGTGCAATTATATGAGACTGAGGAAGTATGTTAATTATTTTTTCTTGACAATGAGTGTGCCTTAATCTCTTGTGCAGAGAATTTGAACAACAGTTTGATCAAGGTTTGCAAAGCAGCGGCAATTATATCCGAGAAGTGGAACCTAGTATTGCCACATCATCTTCTGAGTTGCAGTTCTCTGATGACCATGGCAATAAGGTTTGAATATCTTTCCAGTTATCTATTGAAAGTCTAAAATACCCTTGAACAACGACAAAACAGGGAAACATCACTTTTAAAGAGCACATCCAAACACCCGTTAATTACAACCTACAATCACTTATACGGCAAGACACATGAACTCATCTTTCTTCTTTTTTTGCTTTAAGTAGGTTAATACAAGAACACATTTCAGATCAGAATCTAAGGAGCTTACATCAATTATGGAAGAAACAAGCATGCATCAAGATTTTTCAGATGCAGCCATTGAATATAATGGCGCGTGTAACAACTCAGAAAGTTATAATGCTGAAGAACATGATTCATCAGGCATCCATGAATCACTGAACTCAAATGGGCCACTCCATAGTAAAATCCAGTCAAAAGAAAACACAGATTGTTCAAAGGATAACAACTTAGTCATTGCTCTTGAAGAGAATCATAGACTCAGAGGAAGCTTGGAAATGGCTGAATCTTTCATCTTCGAGCTTAGGCAAGATCTAAATACATTGCATAATCAGGCTAATGAGATGAATATGGAGACACAAAAGATTGCACAACATCTAACTAACGAGATTTCTTCGGGTATAAAACTAGAAAGAGAGGTTATGATGCTCAGATCAGAATGTTCAAAGTTCAAAGATGAGCTGCAACAGTTAAATGAAATAAAATTAAGGTCACATTTAATTGGTAAAACTCAGGATCAACGGGTAGATGGGCTTTTTCTTGTAGAGGGTCGAATAAGGGAGCTCCAAAAAAAGATTCTTATCAGGTGCCGTGAGTCTGATCTAAGCTTCATAAACTCAGATTTAGAAATGCTACTTGGTATTGTGCAGAATCTTGAAAAGGAAACAGGACTTACAAGAGGTCTTGACTTTGGAGATAGTCAAAGTTTGGAACTTTTACGTCAACTAAACGAAGCAAAAATTGAAAGGGGAAATCTTATTAAAAAGATGAATGAGATGGAGTGTTATTATGAATCACTTGTGCAAGAGCTTGAAGAAAACCGGGACCGGATTCTAGTAGAGTTTCAGAAACTTAGATATGAACATTTAACATGTATTAACACTATTTCAACATGCAAATCCGAAACTGAAACAATACGCCTTTGTATGAAAGATCAAATCTTGAAATTTGACAAAGAAAGACTTGCTTTAAGTTGTGTCAATGAAGAGCTTGAAAAAAAAGTAATGGTTGCTGAAGCATTTGTGCAAGAACTCGAGGAAAACCGAGAACGGGTCCTGAAGGAATTTGAAAGCCTTAAAAACGAGCATTTGACATGTGGGGCCACTATTTCATCCTGCAAATATGAGATGGAATTGATACGCGGTGATTTGAAAGATCAACCTTAAAATTCAATAAAGAAAAGCAAGAGTTGGAGTGTGTTAAACGGGGATTGGAGAAAAGGGTTATAACTTCTGAATCACTTGTACAAGAGCTAGATAAAAACAGAGAACAGATTTTGGGAGAATTTCAATGCCTTAAAAACGAGCATTTGATGTGTGCTGATAGTATTTCGAGCTTGAAAGCCGAGATTGAATCGATACGCTGTGATATGAAAGATCAAACCTTAAATTTGCTAAAGAAAAGCATGATTTCGGTTGTGCTGAAGAACAACTTCACAAAAGAGTTAAGGCTGCGGAAGCACTTGTTCAAGAGCTCGAGAAAAACCGAGAAGAGATTCTAGATGAGTTTAAGAGCCTACAAATTGAGCATTCAACTTGTGGCCACACTAGTTTGACCTATAAAAATATGAACGACCAAATTCTAAGACTTGAAAAAGAAAGACATGATTTGCGTTGTGTAAACGAGGAGCTCAAGAAAAGGCTTATGACTACCGAAGCACTTGTTCAAGAACTCGAGGAAAAGCAAGAACAGATTTTGGGTGAGTTCCAGAGCCTAAAAGATGAGCATTCAGCATGTGGCTACACTATCTTAACCTACAAATCAGAGACGGAATCGATACACCGTGAGATGGATGATCAAATCTTTAAATCAGCTAAAGAAAGACATGATTTGAGTTGTGTTAATAAGGAACTCGAAAAAAAGGGTTTCAGAGCTCGAGGAAAACCGGGAACAGATCCTCAGAGACCTGCAAAGTCTTAAAAATGAGCATTTGATATGTGGTGATACTATTTCCATCTGCAAAACTGAGACTGAATCTTTACGCCTTGAGATGAACAACCAAATCACAAGACTTGAAAAAGAAAAACATGATTTGGGTTGTGTTAACGAGGAGCTCAAGAAAAGGGTCATGACTACTGAAGCACTTGTTCAAGAACTTGAGGATACACAAGAACAAATTCTGGGTGAGTTGCAGAGCCTAAAAGATGAGCATTCAACATGTGGTAACACTATCTTAACCTACAAATCTGAGGCCGAATCAGTACACCATTATATGGAAGATCAAATCTCAAAATCTGCTAAAGAAAGACATGCTTTGACTTGTGTTAATAAGGAACTTGAGAAAAGAATTTCAGAGCTCGAGGAAAATCGGAAACAGATCCTTGGAGACTTGCAGAGCCTAAAAAAGAGCATTCGATATGTGGTGATACTATTTCCACCTGCAAATCTGAGACCGAATCAGTATGCCTTGATATGGAAGATCAAATCTTAAAATCTGCTAAAGAAAGACATGCTTTGACCTGTGTTAATACGGAGCTTGAGAAAAGGATTTCAGAGCTCGAGGAAAACCGGAAACAGGCCCTTGGAGACTTGCAGAGCCTAAAAAATGAGCATTCGACATGTGCCGATACTATTTCCACCTGCAAAACTGAGACTGAGTCCATAAGCCTTGATATGAACAACCAAATCTCAAAAATAACCGAAGAAAAACATGCTTTGATTTGTGTTAACAAGGAGCTCGAGAAAAGGGTAACCACTTTAGAAGCAGCACTTGAAAGGGGTCGTTTAAATTACTCTATAGCAGTGACTCATTTGCAAAAAAATCTTGACATGCTATCTGCTCAGGTGTCTTCCTTGTTTGAGACAAATCAAAACCTAATTAAACAAACCTTTTCCCCTGAAAATTGCTCAAATACAGACCAAAATCTTTTTGAAAAACAGCTCTTGGTTGGTGATGACATCGCAGATGAACTTTATAAAGTATGTTCTGAAAATTTATACTTAGATCTGTACTCAGTGATTCTGGAGGAAAAGTTGTTAGAAGTGAGTAGATATGCCAACAAAATGAAGGAATATGCACAAAAGTCAAAAGTTTATGAAAAAAGTGTCCCTGAACAGCAGTCGGAATCTTTAAGGATAGCTTTCATGAAAGAACAATGTGAAACAACGGTACAAGAATTAAAGCAACAACTTTTTGTCTCCAAAAGGCATGGTGATGATATATTGATCAAATTGCAAGATGCCCTTGATGAAATTGAGAGCAGGAAGAAATCTGAAGCTTCTTATTTGAGGAAAATTGAAGAATTGTTGGTTAAAATCAGTGGACTGGAAGGTGAGTTAGAATCGATACAGTCTGAACTCGATTGTGCTCTCCTAAACCTTGAATGCTGCAAGGAGGAAAAAGAAAAGATTGTTTCACAGATCGAGGTAAAACAAACCACTTATTATGATGATATTAATTATGATCATGATGGTTTTGTGGTTAAGTTGGGAATGTTTCATCAGTTTTGTATTTTGAAAATAATTTATGTATTAAATATGATTACATAAATTTATTATTAAAATACCAAGGTAAATCATATTAAAACCCTGTAGTTAATAATAGGCATATGGATAGACTTTAAGTGACTTTTGACCCGAACCCGTTTAACATGCTCTAGTTTTTAGCTCACTTTCTACATTCGAACCTTTAAGGGGTGGCTTAATGGTAGGCATCTGATTCACTTTAGCTTGTAGAGGTCTTAAGTTTGGTTTCTACCTTTAACTCCTTGAGGGCCTGAGTTTCATTCTCACGGTGATTTAAAAAGGCAAATTGGATTTTAATAACTATTACCCATTGGCTATTAATAATCCATATTACAGTTTATCCAATAATAATCCTAACTTTTATATTCATTGCTAAGGAAAATCCTAATAGCATTATTATCATTGTTTTACACTTGATTTTTACTCCATTTTGCTGTACGCTTCCCTACTTCATTCATAATCATCATCGTGAGTAAAATCAAGTAGAAATCAAGTGTAAGTCAATGGATGATTATGCTACTAGGATTGTCCTTCACAACAAAAATGAAATTTAAGATTATTAATGGCCAAACCACTAGTATGGATTATTAAAATCCAATTTATCTTTAATAAATAAATAAATAAATATATAAATAAATAAAACTTTCTACATTTGACCTGATATCAATGAAATCAAACTGGAACTCAACCATTTTCATATTAATGGGTTGAAATTGTCACCAGTTTTTACAATCTTAAGGATAGTAACTTACGCGGTGTTCCTTTTATTGTAATGTAGTTGGAGAAGATGAAAAACGAGAGATCGATTCTTGCAATGATGAGCTCTAGCTCAAGTTTTCAAGATTTAGAGAGAGAACTTATGCAACTGCACAAGGTAATTTGCGCTATGGTTTCATCATTATTTTGTAATTAAACTCTTGATTGTTCTAATCATTAATTCGTTACTAAAGGCGAATGAAGAGCTGGAGGGTATGTACCCAAGTTTTAAGGATTTCACGGGAGATGGAAACACATTAGGGAGGGTGCTTGCTTTGGAGATCGAACTTGCTGGAGCACTTATGGTGAAGAAGAAATCGAATATTCAATTCCAGAGGTAGATATAACTATATAAGTAACACCGCTTATCAATCTGTTGTACAAAGAGTCAAAATGGTAACTTTTTTCATTCAGATAGAACATTTATCAAACATGATAATCTATTATGTTTTTGCAGTTCTTTCCTCAAACAACACAGTGATGAAGAAGCAATTTTTAGAAGCTTCAGAGACATCAACGAGCTGATCAAAGACACATTGGAGATCAAGAGTAAGTATGTAAATGTGGAAACCGAGTTGAATGAAATGCACGCACGCTATTCTCAGTTAAGTCTGCAACTAGCCGAGGTTGAAGGGGAGAGACAGAAACTTATGATGACAGTCAAGAATGTGAGATAGCCTAGGAATGTGGTTCACAGAAACTGCTCCTCATCGGAAGCTCTTGATGGTAATCTTTGGTAGAGTCAAAACTAGTCAACTTTAGTGTTAAAAGGTCAACATAATCTGTGAATAGGTTTGGTGTTAACAGCAGGGTCCTCGAGTCGAAGATGCAAGTGTTTTCGGGTGGTGTAAATGGCTTTAGTTACAAAAGGGTCAAATTATTTATTAGAATGTTCTAACCATGTTTTGGTCTCTGAAGTTTTCTTTGCCTTTTGGCTTTGCTATTCTTGTTGTGAATCATGTTTATAAAAAGAATATATATTCTTTTATTGGTTTGTATGTGTCCAATTTATTTGCTTAGATCTTTTCTTCAAAACTTTACAAACAATTCACAACTCTTAACATTAAATTAGTAGTAATTTGTCAAAGTCATAGTTCTTGGTAACATATTCATACATAACTATTATGTAAGACCCCGGTACCGGAGATCTCACAGTTGGTCAATCATAGTATTAATACATAAAACAATATTTATTTCATAAAACGATGCAGCGGAATTAAGATAACAAAAACCAGTTGCATATAATTAATGTTGTAAAGTAATACATCGTTATAAGTTAGAGTTACAAAATAATCAATTAGTTGCATTACAATACAACAAAATCAATAAGTATGAACGGATGCCAGTCTTGTCCTGTCGAGTAGTTTCACTCTCGTGTCATCCTCAGCAATAATTACCTGCCAACTAAAAATGCATAAAAGTAAGCATTGCTGAGTGGGTTCTAGTTTGAAGTGTTTAAAATACCTTGTATACTTTATATATATGAAAATACCATTTTCAAAAAACACTTCCTTTACGTTCGTACATGAGCATTCATCGTACATACATCAAGGTGTAAACTCATCATCTTTCGTTATCGTACGCATTCATTCGTTTTGTACTTTTTCATTATCTTCATTATTTTCAAGATCCTGTCATAACTATACCCCATCGTTGGGCACAAAGCCACCTCAGCCTCGATGTTAAGCGACAAGGATCCCGTTTCGTACTATAGATCAAGCACCAAGACTAATCCCCCTGTGTGTGAACCCTCATGGGTTAGCCAAGATCGCACGCTATAAGACACACAGTTGAGCTGACAACCCTTAATGGGTTGTGAACCTCTTATATTTTGCTTGCAAGACTTTTCATTCATTTATTCTGTTCCACTTTGCATTAATCATTAATTTTTCACTTTCTTTAATGATAATACTTTGCGTATACAAATACAAACACACCACTTAAAGCCACATGATAGATATGTAACAGGGAACATAAACAGACCACAAACATGCAAAAACATAAACAAATAAAGCCATCAAAACATCCCAAGACTAAACCTTAAATTTTCCTTTTTCTGAAAATTTCAGAAAATTTCTAAGTGTTCTAGGCGCATGAGCACTATGTAGGCTCATAAGTACTATGCAGGCGCATGAATACTTAGGCGCATGGGAAGTTAGGCGCATGGAAAATTCCAGGCGCATGACCACTGCTTGGGCGCATGAGCCCAACACTTAGGCGTCTGACACAAGTTTTAGGCGCATGAGGTACTGTTCAGGCGCATGACCTACACTTAGGCGCTTGAGCAGAGTGTTTGGGCGCATGGGGTACTGTTTGGGCGTATGGGCTGGCACGTAGAATATTTGGCAAAAATCTTAGTCGCATGAATACTATTGGGGTGCATGTGTTACACTTAGGCTTTCTAAGTCAAATTTCTGGACGGATGGGCCCTGTTTGGGCGTATGACCATCTGTTGTGCATTTTTCTAAACCATTTTTAGTCCCAACCTGCTTTCAATCATACTTACAACATAAATCTAGCATTCTACACTATAAATAACCGTACAACCATAAAACCTAAGCATTCAATCATACATACACCCGAGTTCATACATAAATCATTTAAAAACATTTTAACATGCATTTTCAACCCCAAAAAGTTTTAAACAAGTGAAAATCGGGGTTCTAAAACTCACCTAAAGTAGTCTTCAAGTAAAATTTCACCAAACTTGAAGTTACCAAGAGTTCAAAAACCTAAAACAAACCACGACAAATAACCAAACACATAATACACATAAAAATCGGTTTTATAGTTGAAAGCTCAACAAAACCTAACCAATTATACAAAGAAGTGCTTACCAGGAACAAAAACAACTTTTTCTTCTTCTTGCCGGGAGAAACTTCTGGTTCTTTTCTTCTTCTTCCTTTTGTCGAAAAGCAGATTATGGATGTACATATGGGTGGCCACACTCAAAGAAATATTAAAATATTTGAGTTTTGTACTTTTTACATTTGGTCCCTTCATTTTTGTTCCTTTTCCCTTCTTGAAATATACTTTATTTCTCTTCTTATTATTTTCTTTTCTTTATCTTGATAAAAATTTTTGGGTGTTACAAATTAAAATCAATAGGAATATATATGTTAGGATATTATTTTGTGAATAATTATAATTGTTGTAGTTATCTTTAAAACCCCTGCTATACATATTGTTTTGTGATTCAATAACATCATAGGAGAATTATTTAATATCTCAACTCTTATATAGAATGTATCAACCCTAGCTACGATCCCCGTAGCCGTCGCCATCTCCCTGCTGCCATACTCATTTTCTTCTTCATTTTCACCCTACTATATTTTTCATGGATATCAAACCTCATCCCACTCTCACAATCACCAAGATTCGTAACTTCATCCCATTTACGTTAGAGATGGTAAGTGGTCAATACTCGTGGGTGGAACTTTTCAAGATCCACAGTTGGGCATTTGATTGTCTCGATCATCTTCTCTCTTCCACGCCTACTCCATCAATTAACTAGATAAAAATACAAAGATAAGTCTTCTTCTTCTTCTTCCTCTTCATCTGAAAATGACACTTGGAATCGAATTGATGCATAGTTGTATATTTGATTTATGGCATAATTTTGTATGATCCTTTGCATACGATTCTTAAGCCGGATTCTAATGCTGCTTATGCATGGAAAGCCCTTGAGAATATTTTCTAAGATAACCAGAATTCTCGAGCAATCTATCTTAAGAAAAAGTTTTCAACATGAAGCTAGATAATTTTCCTAACATTTCAACGTATTGCCAGGCCTCGAAGATGATAGACGTCCAACTTGCAAATGTTGTTTCTCTGGTAAGAAAACCGACATCTAGTCCAATAATTGATGACTAGTCTCAATGCTTAATATGATGGGGTTGGTATGCTAATTTAATCCAAGTTGGTGGTGGAAGTTACCTGGAAAACCGACCAATTGGCAGACTAAGTTGACACCTCTCTCAATGCTTTTATCGACCCACTCTTGCACAACCCTGCTTGGTCTACCCCTTCTCCGTATCACATCCTACTTGCAAATGTAGGCATGGTCGTGGATGTGGTCCTGGATGTTGTCATGGCCGATATCAATCACTATTTGGCAGCCTCCATATTGTATGCAACCTTGGAATCTTCAACATTGGCATGCGCAAACTCCATGGGCTGCACCATGGTCTCCCCCACCATGCCCTTACCCAAGGTATTCTTGGCACAAAACCACCTCAACCACATACCACATACCCTATAAATTACACTCACACTAATATAGAGCAAGCCCTACACACGATGAGTACTAAATCTGTAGGATCAAACCTGGTATGTGTAGCGGTGCAATCTCATATGATAAACATCAAAAGTAATTTCTCATCCTATTTCAATAATGGTGTATTTTCGGATATTATTGTAAGCAATGGTTTTGAAATCCTAATTGTTGGCAACGGAAAGAAACTCTTTCTCCACCCTTTCCACCGTCTAAACTTTCTAATGTTTTACATGCTCCCTACCTAATCAAAACTTTCTAATCATTCGTCATTTAACAACTGAAAATAACCTTTCCATTGAATCGTATTTCACTCAAAGGGTTAAAAGGAGATAGTGCATTAAGATGTTCGTAAGGGCCAACTAGATCCTCTTCCCCAGGCTTCATTTAGTTTCAGTCAAGCTTCTTCCTAGTCATGGATAGATCACCCAGGTTCAAACCTTAAGCAGTGCCTGGTTTCAAGATGTAGAATCTATGTTGAGTGACCCTTTTGGTTTTGATGTGAAGAAATTCAAGACATGAGTGCCCATCATCTAATGTAATAGCATCAAAGACTTGTACTTTCTCACATTCTCATCAGACACTTGCATCACTAGCCCCTCAGCCTTTGCTGCTATCTCTCAAGACCTTTAGCGTTTTCATTTAGGATAGTCGGGAATTGCTATTTTGAATTCTTTACATTTTGTTGTTAATTATGTTAGACCTAAGCAATCTCGTATTTGTCATTTTTGTATTTTGGGCAAACACTTTATGTTAGCCTTTTATGATTCAAACACTTCTACATTGATACCTTTTGATTATATACATTGTGATATTTGGACCTCACCAATTGTTAGCATCAGTGGACATCATTATTGCGTCCTCTTTCTAGATAACCAAACTAATATTTTTTGTGGACACATCCAATGCAACGTAAATCACAAGTCTTTGACATATTTCAAACCTTTAATATCTATATTACAACCCAATTTCATTAGGCTATTAAAAGCCTACAATGTGATAACGGAAAAGATTACGACAATAATTATTTTCACAATTTTTGCAAATACCATGGTATGATATTTTGATTTTCGTGTCCTTATACATCACCTAAAAACAGGGAATTGAAACAAAAAATCCACTCCATAAGTAACATAATATGAACTCTTCTGCTCACTCTTCATCACTATCTAGCCCTTGGCATCATGCCTTATCTACTACAAAATAACTACTTAACATTCTACCTAGTAATTTGGTCTGCTAAGTTTGCGATGGTCGTTCACAACAAGTTGGTATTGATTGTGGAGAGACGTTTAGCCCGGTTGTGAAACCAGCCACCATTTACACCATTTTGACCATACCATTATCGCATTCCTAGTCAATACATCAACTTGATGTGAAGAACGCATTTCTACATGATAATCTAAATGAGATTTTTTATATGCATCAACCCTATGTTTTGAAAGGATTCTCGGTTCTTCGACCATGTTCATCTTCTTAAACGATCATTTTATGGCCTAAAGCAAGCCCCATAGGCTTGGTATCGGTGATTTTACATTGATGACATCATTCTCACAGCATCTTCTGAGATTTTACAACAACACCTTATGTTGTTACTATCTCATGAGTTTGCCATGAAGGATTTGAGGTCTCTTAGTTATTTTCTAGGAATCTCAATCACACGTACAGGTACCTCCTTATTTTTATCTCAGTAAAAGTATGCTTCTGATATACATGCAAGCTATGGCATGACCTTTTGCAATCTAGCTGTCACTTCTATGCATACTAGTGTTAAGCTCAGTTCAAATGACAGTGACCCGGTTGATGATGTTATTCAATACCACTAACTTGCCGGGGTACTTTAATATTTAACATTCACCTGTCCAGACATAAGTTATATTGTTTAGAAGATTTCCAACATATGCATTCCCCTAGAAGTTCTCATTTACATGTTTCAAGAAGGATTCTTAGATATATTAAACGAACTCTCGATTATTGTCTCATTATTACAGCTTCTACTACGAAATCGATGGCAGCCTATACCGATGCTGATTGGGGTGGGTGCCTAGATACATGCAGGTCCATATCTGCGTATTATGTCTATTTTAGATAATTTACTCTCTTGGTCATCAAGACAACAATCTACATCGTCTCGCTTGAGAGTAGGGCCGGAATACTAAGGCGTCGCCAATGTTGCTTCTAAAGCATGTTGGCTTTGCAATCTCCTTCTAAAGCTTCATAATCCACCTTCGCATGAAATACTTGTTTTTGTGATAACGTCAGCGCTATCTATCTCATTGGAAACTCGGTTCAACACTAAACAACAAAGCATATTAAAATGGATATTCACGTTGTTCGAGAGAAAGTGAAACGTGGGCGGCTTCGAGTTCTCCATGTTCATTCCAGATACTAGTTGCAGATATTTTTACAAAAAGACTTCTATGAATCCTTTTTGATGATTTTAGATCCAGTCTCAACATCCAGAAACCTCCTACTTCAACTGTGAGAGTATATTGGAATCGATAGGAATAAATTATTATGGGATATTAATTTGTGAATAATCATCAAAGATTTATCTCATATCTTAACTCTTATAGTAACATTGATTGGAATTTGTGAAGATCATTGTTTTAATATTCCTAATTTTGCATAGATAATCCTTAAGACTAATTATTCAGGGTTAATCTTAACTGGTTACAAATATGGATCAAGAGTGTTGAATACGGGTCAGAGGAAAGCTAATTTAATCATATTTTTTATGTTTTATTAATGCTAAAGCAGTGGGTTTTGGTCATGGGTGATGTTTACTTGTTTGTAGGAGGTAGTGGGTCGATTTATTTATTTATATTGCATAGTATGTAAATGCTAATTTAATGTGTGTTTCGAGTAGATGAATGAAGTGAATTGAGAGTTGAAAAGCGGAAAACTTCATCTTCTTCCTATTTATACGTGAGTTTTGTGAGTGTTTTAGGGACTTGGACCTACAAAATAGACTTAGCCACATAACATAATTTTCAATTTGGTAATATTGCTTACATAAGAAGTATAAACAAGTAATTTAACCAAATTCTTATAAAAAATAGGATATTTAATGTATAATTTGTGGAGCTAACTCTATGCACTCATATTGGCCAAGTATATCCTATGTCATTTGTCACTTTCAATATTCACTTTTAACATCTTGTTAATTCAAATGTTTACAAGTACGTTTCCTAGAGCATAAAGTACACATAAGTCACCTTATAACCATAATCAATTTATAAAAAACAGCACATTTTCTTGTAGTATTTCAATTTTAACTATATATGTATGACCTTAAACCCGAAAGATCTCACAGTTGAGTTTACACAAAAGCACATAGTTTGTAAAGTGGATGTGTCATTAAGAACCCAATGGAAAACATCCATACATAAGATCTTGGTCCAAAACTGAGAACATAAACAAAGGAATTCTACTTGATAACATAAAATTTAATCAATAGAATGCTAGCCTCTTAACATGATAACCTTCACATCCATGCCAATTCCTCCCTTTCATAGCTCTCAAAGCGCACCCACACTTTAACCTTACATACATGTTGAAAATGTTAACTTTACTGAGTGAGTTCTAGTTACTTTAATATAATATAATAAAATAAACCTTTACCTCCATACAAAGTTTTAACCATTTGTAACCTTATACGCATCATAACTATACTATGACATTACTTTACGTATAACGCAACATAACTTTATACATAACAAAACTTTATACATAACATAAATTTACACGTCAAATGGCTTTATATGTAGCATGAATCTACACATTACATGAATTATCTTTATCCAAATCATAACTCTATACGTACTATAACTTTATTGTGTATCATAGTTTTATACGTAACAATCACCATACTTTAAACTTTAATACATATAAATAATTGTAACTAGTACAAGACCCCTTTATCTATCTTCATATGTTGTTTGTAAATCTCCTTCATCTAACATGTCAAATTTATTTGTGTACATTACCAGTTCATTCTTTAGCCAAACATTATTTAACATTCATTTATACTTTAACCCTAATGATTACTTCGACCATATTTAGCATACCTTACTTCATACATGTAAAGTAGTTTGTTAGGCAATATTGTACAAAACATAATTTTATTTATGAGATATTAGCAAATTCCTATTCATCTTTGATTAACATTCGTATAAGCACTTTAATTAAGTATACACATCAGCCCAAAATAACTAAGATAGGGTCAACTTTTGAAAGGTTCAAGCACTATCAATCTTAACAAAAATTTAAATGTGAAATGGTCAACTTTTGCATACGATACTATACTTAGTTTCACATAGACTTTCGTCCAAAACTATACATTAGAACGAAACTAAGCTTCCCCATGGACGTTCAGATGAAACTCTATTTTTAGACAAACTATATTTCGGCTAGTATCCTTTAGTTTGTAAGTCCATGAGCTTTCATCTAACATTCTTTCAAATAAACTTTCATCCAAATCTCAAAGGTCTTACTAAAACTTAACTTTGCTTTAAAAGCATACATTTGCCCCCCCCCCCCCCCCCCCCCTTTCGGCCAAATTTTGGCGGAAAGTCTGAGACTCTCGAAAGTCTAAAGACTATTGTCTATAAGAAAAAGCTTGCTAAAACCATAATAATGGCATATTTCTTATCTTTTAATCAAAACAAGTCAAGCTCCAACTTTCTATGTGAAACCTCTTTAAAATATTTAAAAATATCAGACTGAGCTAAAATTATCGTTTACATGCAAACATTTAAGTAGAAATCTAGAGATAGAAAGTGAAAAAGAAACAAAAAGGTATGAACTTTTGTTCCATGCTTAGATGTGATTATAATCTGGTTTTTTGGATAAAGTTAAAATTATTATGTATCCATGCATGTAGATCTTGAAATCTTCATCTCGGTTAGGGTTCATTCAAAGTTCATTAAAAAGTGAGTTTTATGTCCCCCCATTTTATACATGTTTTTAAGATTTTTGGGCTAGTATGCATGCATACTAAACAAGTTTGACCTGAAAATCAATGATGTTCCAAGTAAAGTTTCTATTTGAAAAATAAGTAGGGTTTAACGATGTTATACGTGTTCTAACTTCAAAAATGACAATGTATGATGAACTCCAGATAGATAACCGTTAAATCTGAGAAAGTTATATGGAAATATTAAAAATATGTTAAAGGAATGAAAAACACTAAGGTTGGGAGCATTCTCTGATTACGTAAGTGGTTAAAGCCCCACCACCGATAGTTATAAAGGAATGTTGTAATGAATGCATCACATGTGCAATAATTCCCGTAAGTCCTTGAGCATGAAAGGGATAATGAAGTAAAGGACCCCGTAAGTAGGTCACTACCTGCTGGACCAGTTAAAGGAGGTCAATATAATCAGTCTCATAATGAGAAGAGTGTTAGAACACTTAACAGTTCAAATAGGAAACCGGATTTAACAACAAGATACAGAGAACACAAGTAAACAAGGAGACATAACTCAGTAACAATATATATGGTTTTAAGAATGTTGTATATTAATCTTAAGTTCTTTTACAAGTGTTACAATGCATAAATAAGATACAAGATCATAAGATACTTTATACTACACTCTACAACTGGCTATACTTGGAAAGCCAATTGGAATATTGAAAGACAACAAAATCAATGTAGAGTCAAAAGAAAGATTGCCTTTTGACTAGTGACAATAACATGCCATAGCTCACATCCTAGTATATTACAAAAATAATAAGAGTATATAAAGTAGAAAGTTACAGACTCAAGACCTTAATGTATAATTTCAAAAGCATGGAGCTGTTCATCAACTCTTGCAAGTTGGTGAGTGTTCAGAGTTGCAGCGAAAAGTGGGTCATCTTTATGAAGGAAGCCTTTGGTTGTATCAACCTTCTTATATAACCTTACAAACTCCCCCAGCTGATGCTACCAAAACAGAGAAGATAGTTTAGCAGTTGACAGTCCTTATTAGGATCAAGACCATTCCCTTCTTTATCATTGGTGAGGATCCTTCAGACTTTCATAATACCTTCTCATGTTATGGAGATCATGTAGAGGTAGATCAAGCATGTCTTGCCAGAAGTAGACACCTTGACCACCTTGACCTATGATAACATACCATCTATCTAAATTAGAAGCAAAAGTCCAAGACAGGATGGGTCTTCCAATTGCAGGAGGTTGTGCTTGAGTAGGAGTTTGTTGAGCAGCCTCTTGTGGCACTTCCTCAGGATGTCTGACTCTGTAACACCCTCAATCTTATAACCATAATATAATAAGGAGGGTGCTACTAGTTGGGTTATTATAACAACTCAGAGACTACAAACGCAGCGGAATTTTATATATATTAAAACTGTTTACATTGTTAACAATATTTACAAGACATTATCCGACATTTCAAAACTTTTTAAACTTCAAGTACTTCATTCCCAAAACCCAACATTTGTGGCTAGTATCGTACACCATAGCCGGAAGCTAACTCTGTGGGGGATCATCACGAGCACCCCTATTACTACCTGACATGTATTAGAAAACAAACACAAAATCAGATAAACTGGTGAGTTCTAACATACACCACATTTCAATAGTAACAATTCATCAACTGTTATCACACCGAATGATCCACACACACATTCATCAGTCCATTTATTTATCCCAGTATTGATATGCATATCGAATACCCACAATGTATTTATGGACATCTTTTATCAATTTTTAATTTGGTGGGTGAAACCTCCACCTCGCGCGTTGACGGGTCAAACCTCCGTCTATAGTTTGGTGGGTCAAACCTCCACCTCGCGCGTTGACGGGTCAAACCTCCGTCTATAATTGGCGTTGACGGGTCAAACCTACGTCTATAGTTGGTGGGTCAAACCTCCACCTCGCCATTCATCACAATTTACCACTTTCAACTCTTATTCACATTTTGTATTTATTTATATGCATGCCAGTGCCTGATTTTTATCAAACAACATTTATCGAACGGCATTTACACATAAAAAGGGCAATTAGAACTCACCTTAATGTTTCCAACAAGTGGTTATCAATCCAAATATGCTAGGGCAGCTAAAAATTCTCTTTTTCAAAGCAAATCTAAAACAATAACCCTAACTTAGTCAAATTTCCCTTAGCTGACCACTTCACACGACTAAGGCTATGCGACTGGACTCATTCGTATGATTGAACATGCGACTGAGCTTAATCGTACGAATGGACCATACGACAGAGGTGCGAATGAGCTATAACAGGGTTTGTGCGAATGAACTCCATTCGTGCGATTGGTGCATGCGATTGAACTTCAGTCGCACGTTTGAACAATGCGATTGACTCAGACGCACGAATGGGTCATGCGACTGGGCTCATTCGCCTGAAACGGATCAGCAGCTGTGTTCTTGACATATTTGATCCAAAAACTAGAGTTTTAACCATTCAGATTATACCATATTCATAACAGAACCTATACACTTCATTTACAACCGTTTCGGGTCCTTATTTCATCAAATTTCACAAAAACTAGGGCCCGAACCTTCACTTTTCAGTTTAACAGAAAGATTGAACAGGAACTCTGATTAAAACATGTTTTTGGATCAATTCCCACCACCCACACAGCTTAACATATTCAAAAATCGATCCGTACCAAGCAAAACTGTAACATCCGGTTTCTAAATCCGGACTTGTAAATTATATTATAGTTATGATTAATTAAATTAAGTTGAGTTGTTTGAGTGTTTAAGTGTTCAGTCGCATAAGTCATATGCGAATGAACTTCAGTCGCATTAGTTATGTGCGATTGAGACTCAGTCGTACGAATCGTAGGCGTATGAGCTTCAGTCACACGATTCAGTCGTACGAATGGTTCAGTCGTGCGACTGAAGGTGAGGCGGTTAAGTTTAGTTTATGAATAAGTAGGGCGGTGTAGGGGTTCAAGGGCAGATTTCCAACTCCATCTTCTTGTCCCCTTCACACCCAAACATTCTGTTCTCATGAAATTGCCTAGGCGCAACCCTGTTTTGGTAAGTTTTGAACATCACGGATTAATCCGGAGATGTTATAAGCTATGGGTATGATTGAGTTTGATCCAACAACCTGTTTTAATCAATAAATTAGTCTGGTTCATTCTGAATTTAAAATCCAAGAATTCAAATCCAAGTTTTTGTGAAGTTTTGATAAAAATGGTCCGAAACCATTGTAAACGATGTGTATAGGATCTGTTTTGAATATGGTATAATTTGGATGGTTAAAACTCAAATTTGAGTGAGTTTGGATCAAAAACGTCAAGAACACAGCTGCTGATTCGTTTCAGGCGAATGGGCTCAATCGCATGCCTCAGTCGTACGAATGAGAGTCTAGTCGTGCGACTGAGTGCGAATGGAGGTTCAGTCGTGCGGTTGGAACTCAGTCGCCTGGTTGGAAGACCGAATGAAGACGAGTGAGCACAGGATACGAATGAGAACTTAATCGTGCGAATGAACAGTTAGTCGTACGACTGAAGGTTCAGTCGCATGGTTCATTCGCATAAGTCTAGTCGCATGAATGCTCATTCGCATTAGTGTTCAATCGCATGAGGGCTTGTTTAAGAATAAGTTATTGAATCAGGGTTTATTGGTTTAGATATACCTTGATTAGAAGAAGGACTAGTTACCTCGTGTACGTGGATTGTGTAGCTTGTCGTGAGAAAGTTGATAAGGTGAGTTCTAAGCCCTTTTAAATGTTTGGTTTTAACATTCAGGCTAGCACACACTATTGATAAATGAATTGAATGTTTTAGTACCAAAATTGTGATAGTAATGATGGATATGTTTCTAACAGTTTGTCAAGCTGTTAGAGGGAAAGTGGGGGTAATAAATGATGACCTGAACATTGTTAATCATTACAGGATGGTAATGATTGCAATGGGTCAGGTAGAGTGTAAAAGATAGTCATCTGAACATTGTTAATCATTACGTGATGGTAATGATTCCAATGGGTCGGATGGGGTGTGATGATTAATGGAAATATGTTAAAACTGGTATTAAAAGAAAGAATGTGGGGGTGTGAGTGAATGTGATAATATTGGCAATAAATAAAAGACATGTTTTTGAAATGGTAATATGATGTAAATCTCAACAGGCCAGTTAGGGTAAGATGCCTGAGTGTGAAACTGTACAGTTTGATAGGAGTGATGACGATCACTCAGCTTTGTGAACATCTTGTGGTGACGACCCTAGATGATTATTTGGCATCCTACTGGATGAGAGATAGTAACGGTAGTTGCTGGATGTGGGCAACCGACGTTACTGGGTATGGGAGACTGGTAGTTGCTGGATGTGGGCAAACGACGTCTCTGGGTAGGGTAACCGGTAGTTGCTGGATGTGGGCAACCGACGTTACCGAGTATGAGAAACTGGTAGTTGCTGGATGTGGGCAACCGATGTTTCTGAGTGTAGTAACTGGTAGTTGCTGGATGTGGGCAACCGACGTTACTGGGTATGGGGAACTGGTAGTTGCTAGATAGGGGCAACCGACGTTCGATGGGACGGTCCAGTGGGACGCAATAATGATAAAAGATGAATTTATAATGTTGCCAATAAAAAGATAGCTGTGGTGTGTGTGAAAATGTTGTTAATGTTTTAATGAAAATTAGAACTCACCAGTTATCTGATGTTTTGAGTATGTTGTGTGTGCTAGGTAAGGAGGGATCCTCTAATAATAGAGGAAAGCAAGTATGAGATGATGAGGACGCTATCCCGGAGCTACTGCTGGCATAGGATTTAGGGCTTGTCAACAATGTATAATTAAATACGATCATATGTAAATGTTTTAAAAAGTTGGGTTAATATATAATTAGTGTTTAAAGTCTTCCGCTGTAAATAGAAAGCTCTGATTTGTGTTAAAATATTAATCCAACTGCGTGACGTGCCTCCGGTGCCCTGCCGGGTTTAGGGCGTGACAGGTTGGTATCAGAGCAGTAGTTAAAAGGATCTAGTGTTATAATAACTAGACTTTAACTAGAAAATAGATATGCCAGCAGGGATAGCTAGATAGAATAGTTTATTAAATAAGAGAAGGTGATGGGACTATCATGAGAAGGGATAACGAGAATAGTAAAAGTAAAGTAAACAATTAATAGTACATGGCCAACATTATTAATAATTTACTTTACTATTAGTATTCTGGTTATATACTTACATGCGAGTACCAAATAATCCCGATCTCGTTTTAATAGGTTATGGCTGATAGGGAGAGTGAAAGAATGCAAGGTGGAACCTCGGAAAGAAATGTTGATAAGAGCACCGAGGTGCTTAGTATGACGAGGCAGCAATTCCATGATGCAATTGCTGAGGAGGTTCGTAAAGCCTTGAATGCAGCTAGACCTGATGAAAGTAGGAATGTTGATAAAGCTGAGGGGTCTAGTGAGAAAAAGGGAGTTACATATAGTCAGTTTAAAGAATGTAATCCTCCACGATTTTCTGGGGCTATGGATGTGGTAGCCACTTATAAATGGCTTCGTGAAATGGAAGCCGTGATCAAGTTGAGTGAGTGTAGGGAGGATCAGAAAGTAAAGTTTGCAGCCCACTCGTTTGTAGGTGAGGCTCTGTATTGGTGGGATACGATTATCCAAACGTTAGGCGAGGAGGCTACTGACAAAATGTTGTGGCCTGAATTTAGAAAGTTAGTGTCGGACAAGTTTTGTCCGAAAGGCGAGATGGATCGAATAGAAATGAGTTTCCTGCAGTTTCAGGCGGGTAATATGTCTCATAGGGATACACGTATAAGTTTGAGGAGATGGCGCGATTGGTGCCTCATTTGGTGGTTCCTGAAGAGAAGAAAATTTTAAGGTATACACAGGGATTGCCTCAGGAGGTTAGGAAGTTGGTTAGATCATCTGCTCCGAATAGTTACCAGTTGACGGTAAACTTAGCTGCAGATATGTATCAAGAAGTTTATGGTAGTAATGTTGCTCCTGACGGAAGTAAAAGGAGGCGTGAAGAACCTGTAGTGCAAAGAAGATTTGAGAATCCAAGTTCTCAAAAGAAAGGTAGGTTTGGAAGGGGTCAATTCCGAGGAATGTCAGAAATGAGCTGCCACGTTGCGGGAGATGTGGTAGGCTACATCAGGGTGAATGTATGATGGGTAGCAGGAATTGTTTTAGATGTGGAAAGACGGGACATTATGCTAATGAATGTAGTGAAGGTCCTCGTAAATGTTATGAGTACGGTGAAACGGGGCATATCCGAAGTGAATGTCCAAAGTTGGTAGTTAGAAAGCCTGAACCGGTTAGATCGATGAAAGGGTCAGGAGAAGGGTCGAGTGTGGCCAAGGGGCGAGCATATTCTATGACAGCCAGTGAGGCTAAAGCGTTGCCAGATGTAGTTTCAGGTACGTTTCTAGTGAATGGAATTCCAGCTAATGTGTTATTTGATTCTGGTGCAAGTGGAAGTTTTGCATCTATTGATTTTTGCCTATGCTTGCATGTGAAGTTCGACCACTAGAGATAGCTTTTGTAGTCGAAACTGCTAATGATAGATCAGTGATTATTAGTAGTATGATTGATGGTTGTTATATTGAATTAGAAGGATATAGTTGCCTGTTAAACTATATCCTATGGTGTTAGGAGAATTTGATGTAGTGTTGGGTATGGATTGGTTGGTAAACCATGAAGCCCATATTATATGTAATAAGAGTTAATTCAGTTAAGAGCACCGGATGGGAAAACAATCAATGTATATGGTGATAGAGAGGAGTCAACGGTGAAAATAATATCTATGATAAAAGCTGATAAGTTAATGAGCCGTGGGGGTGTATCTTATTTAATATACGTAATTGATTCCCAAAAGCCTGTAAGAAAGATAGAAGACATTCCTGTGGTTAGAGATTTTGCAGATGTGTTTCCAGAGGAATTACCGGGTATTCCTCCAGATCGTGAAGTTGAGTTTAGAATTGATTTGGTTCCGGGTGCTAAGCCAGTTGCTAAGCCACCTTATAGATTAGCTCCATCGGAATTGAAGGAGTTAATGAAATAGACTGAAGACTTGCTGGAAAGGGGTTTCATTAGACCTAGTTCTTCCCCATGGGGTGCTCCAGTATTGTTTGTGAAGAAGAAAGATGGAGTATGCGTATGTGTATTGATTACAGAGAATTAAACAAGTTAACAATAAAGAATAAGTATCCACTCCCACGAATAGATGATTGTTTGATCAGCTACAGGGAGCCAGTTGGTTTTCTAAGATAGACCTTCGCTCGGGATATCATCAGTTGAAAGTCAAGGAAGAAGATATACCTAAGACAGCGTTTCGCACACGTTATGGTCATTATGAATTCTGGTTATGTCTTTGGGTTGACGAATGCCCCTGTTGCTTTTATGGATTTGATGAATAGGGTGTGCAAGCCAATGTTAGATCGATCAGTAATTGTGTTTATTGATGATATACTGATCTATTCGAAGAATGAGGGAGATCACGCCTGCCATCTTCGTGAAGTATTGGAAAGATTGAGAAAAGAAAGGCTTTATGCAAAATTCTCTAAGTGTGAGTTTTGGTTGCGGGAAGTACAGTTTTTAGGACATGTGTTCAATGCAGAGGGTATTTTAGTAGACCCTACTAAGATTGAAACAGTAGTGAAGTGGAGTCCTCCAAAGACGCCATCTGAGGTCCGCAGTTTCTTGGGTCTGGCTGGTTATTATAGAAGATTTATTCAAAATTTTGCCAAAATCGCATCCCCGTTAACGAAACTGACGAGGAAGAATGAAGAATACGTTTGGGGACCAGAACAAGAAAATGCATTTCAAGAACTGAAACAAAAGTTAACCCAATCACCAGTGTTGTCGTTGCCAGATGGAAATAAAGATTTGGTGATTTATTCAGATGCTTCGTATCAAGGTCTAGGCTATGTTTTAATGCAGAGGGGGCGAGTAATTGCTTATGCTTCCAGCCAGTTAAAAGAACATGAAAAGAATTATCCGACACATGACCTAGAATTGGCAGCAAGTGGTATTTGCTTTGAAGATATGGAGGCATTATTTATATGGGGCGAAATGTACGATTTACACGGATCATAAAAGTTTGAAGTATTTCTTTGATCAGAAGGAATTGAACATGCGCCAGCGGAGATGGTTAGAGTTGGTGAAAGATTATGACTGTGAAATACTTTACCATCCTGGTAAAGCAAATGTGGTTGCTGACGCATTAAGTCAAAAGAATGAACACCCTCCAATTCGAGTTAAGTCATACAAGTTAGTGATAACCCCAGATTTTATGCATCAGTTACGAGAAGCTCAATTAGAAGCCTTGAGAGAAGAGAACATGAAGCAGGAACAAATGAAGGGTCAAACAAAGGATCTAGAAGAAATAGTTTTGGGGTTAAGACGAAATGTGGTCGTATGTGGGTTCCGATTAAGATGAGGGAATTGGTGTTAGATGAAGCTCATAAGTCTAGATATTCTATACATCCTGGTGCTACTAAGATGTATAAGGATTTGAAGCGAGAATATTGGTGGCCCGGTATGAAGTTTAATGTGATGCAATATGTGAATAGGTGTTTGACATGTCTTCAGGTTAAGCTGAGCATCAAAAGCCATATGGTAAGCTTCAACCCTTAGAAATCCCGAAATGGAAGTGGGAAGAATTGACAATGGATTTCATAACTAAGCTTCCGCGTACAGCTAAAGGTTATGATACCATTTGGGTCATAGTCGATAGAATGACACGTAGTGGACATTTCTTACCAATCAAGGAGACATATAACTCTGAGAAGTTAGCAGAACTATTTATTCGAGAGATTATTGCTCGACACGGGGTACCATTGTCTATTGTGTCAGATAGAGATACACCTTTTACCTCGAGATTTTGGAAAAAGTTTCATGAAGATATGGGTACTCGTCTGTTACACAGCACGTCTTTTCACCCAGAAACTGATGGGCTGACTGAAAGGACTATCCAAATAGTTGAAGACATGTTACGAGCTTGTGTTATAGATTTCGGTGGTAGCTGGGATAGTCATTTGCCATTAGTTGAATTCTCTTACAATAACAGTTATCATTCTACGATTGGGAGAGCCCCGTATGAGATGTTATATGGCAGGAAGTGTAGGAGTCCTATATGTTAAGGAGAAGTTGGGCAGAAAGAGTTGGGTAGCTTGGAAATTGTACAGGCTACGAATGAGAAACTGGATCAGATCAAAGCTCGGTTTAAAGCGGCTCAGGATCGACAGAAGTCTTTGAAGATAAAAGGCAAAGGCATATACAGTTTGAAGTAGGAGATAAAGTTATGTTGAAGGTATCTCCTTGGAAGGGATTATCAGATTCAGAAAGAGAGGGAAAGTTAAGTCCTCGTTTTATAGGACCGTTTAGCATTATAGAACGGATTGGGGAAGTGGCCTATAAACTAGAATTACCCGATTAGTTGCAAGGAATCCACCCAACCTTTCACGTGTCACAGTTGCGCAAGTGTTTGGCCGATAAGAATGCTTATGTACCGTTGGGTGATATAGAGGTGGATGATAAGTTAAACTATGTTGAGAAACCTACTGCTATAGTAGACAGAAAGGTGAAAAGGCTGAGGAATAAAACTATTGAGTTAGTTAAAGTGCAGTGGTCGAATAGAAAGGGGTCTGATTTCACTTGGGAGTCAGAAGAGGAGATGAAGAGAGATTATCCCCAGTTGTTAGAATAGTTGGTTTCGAGGACGAAACCTATTTAAGGGGGGGAGAGTTGTAACATCCGGTTTCTAAATCCGGACTTGTAAATTATATTATAGTTATGATTAATTAAATTAAGTTGAGTTGTTTAAGTGTTTAAGTGTTCAGTCGCATAAGTCATATGCGAATGAACTTCAGTCGCATTAGTTATGTGCGATTGAGACTCAGTCGTACAAATCGTAGGCGTATGAGCTTCAGTCACACGATTCAGTCATACGAATGGTTCAGTCGTGCGACTGAAGGTGAGGCGGTTAAGTTTAGTTATGAATAAGTAGGGCGGTGCAGGGGTTCAAGGGCAGATTTCCAACTCCATCTTCTTGTCCCCTTCACACCCAAACATTCTGTTCTCACGAAATTGCCTAGGCGCAACCCCGTTTTGGTAAGTTTTGAACATCACGGATTAATCCGGAGATGTTATAAGCTGTGGGTATGATTGAGTTTGATCCAACAACCTGTTTTAATCAATAAATTAGTCTGGTTCATTCTGAATTTAAAATCCAAGAATTCAAATCCAAGTTTTTGTGAAGTTTTGATAAAATAATGGTCCGAACCATTGTAAACGATGTGTATAGGATCTGTTTTGAATATGGTATAATTTGGATGGTTAAAACTCAAATTTGAGTGAGTTTGGATAAAAAACGTCAAGAACACAGCTGCTGATTCGTTTCAGGCGAATGGGCTCAATCGCATGCCTCAGTCGTACGAATGAGAGTCTAGTCGTGCGACTGAGTGCGAATGGAGGTTCAGTCGTGCGGTTGGAACTCAGTCGCCTGGTTGGAAGACCGAACGAAGACGAGTGAGCACAGGATACGAATGAGAACTTAATCGTGCGAATGAACAGTTAGTCGTACGACTGAAGGTTCAGTCGCATGGTTCATTCGCATAAGTCTAGTCGCATGAATGCTCATTCGCATAAGTGTTCAATCGCATGAGGGCTTGTTTAAGAATAAGTTATTGAATCAGGGTTTATTGCTTTAGATATACCTTGATTAGAAGAAGGACTAGTTACCTCGTGTACGTGGATTGTGTAGCTTGTCGTGAGAAAGTTGATAAGGTGAGTTCTAAGCCCTTTTTAAATGTTTGGTTTTAACATTCAGGCTAGCACACGTATATTGATAAATGAATTGAATGTTTTAGTACTAAATTGTGATAGTAATGATGGATATGTTTCTAACAGTTTGTAAGCTGTTAGAGGGAAAGTGGGGGTAATAAATGATGACCTGAACATTGTTAATCATTACAAGATGGTAATGATTGCAATGGGTTAGTAGAGTGTAAAAGATAGTCATCTGAACATTGTTAATCACTACGTGATGGTAATGATTCCAATGGGTCGGATGGGGTGTGATGATTAATGGAAATATGTTAAAACTGGTACTAAAAGAAAGAATGTGTGGGGTGTGAGTGAATGTGATAATATTGGCAATAAATAAAAGACATGTTTTTGAAATGGTAATATGATGTAAATCTCAACAGGCCAGTTAGGGTAAGATGCCTGAGTGTGAAACTGTACAGTTTGATAGGAGTGATGACGATCACTCAGCTTTGTGAACATCTTGTGGTGACGACCCTAGATGATTATTTGGCATCCTACTGGATGAGAGATAGTAACGGTAGTTGCTGGATGTGGGCAACCGACGTTACTGGGTATGGGAGACTGGTAGTTGCTGGATGTGGGCAACCGACGTCTCTGGTAGGGTAACCGGTAGTTGCTGGATGTGGGCAACCGACGTTACCGAGTATGAGAAACTGGTAGTTGCTGGATGTGGGCAACCGATGTTTCTGAGTGTAGTAACTGGTAGTTGCTGGATGTGGGCAACCGACGTTACTGGGTATGGGGAACTGGTAGTTGCTAGATAGGGGCAACCGACGTTCGATGGGACAGGTCCAGTGGGACGCAATAATGATAAAAGATGAATTTATAATATTGCCAATAAAAAGATAGCTGTGTGTGTGTGTGTGAAATGTTGTTAATGTTTTAATGAAAATTAGAACTCACCAGTTTATCTGATGTTTTGAGTATGTTGTGTGTGCTAGGTAAGGAGGGATCCTCTAATAATAGAGGAAAGCAAGTATGAGATGATGAGGACGCTATCCCGGAGCTACTGCTGGCATAGGATTTAGGGCTTGTCAACAATGTATAATTAAATACGATCATATGTAAATGTTTTAAAAGTTGGGTTAATATATTATTAGTGTTTAAAGTCTTCCGCTGTAAATAGAAAGCTCTGATTTGTGTTTTAAAATATTAATCCAACTGCGTGACGTGCCTCCGGTGCCCTGCCGGGTTTAGGGCGTCACAAAACTTACCTAAACGGAGTAGTTGATCGATTTAGGCAAGAGCAGGGTGTTTGGGTTCGAAGGGAACAAGGGAAGGATGTTAAAGTAGATAAAATCTGCTTGTCAACCCCTTAACCGCCTACTTATCCTTCATGCCTATTTTTAGCCGACATACTCAATCGCACGACTGGCTTCTTCGCACGACTCAATCGTACGATTGAGCCCATACGCCCGTCATTCGTGCGATTGAGCTTCATTCGCACGTATGGCATGCGACTGAACACTAAATCAAATTAAATATATATATTATTGAACTTTTGGATGTTACAAGTCTACCCACCTTATTTAGGGTTTCGTCCCCCAAACTTGACTAAAACAAATGAGGGTAGTTCCATTTCATCTCTTCTTCTGGTTCCCAGGCTGACTCAGATCCTTGGCGAAGTGCCCACTGCACCCGGACTAAACTAATGCTTTATTTCTAAGTTTCTTCTCTTTACGATCCATAATGGCCACAGGTTGTTCAACATAATTGAGCTTCTCATCAACCTCAATATCATCTAATGGTACATATTGAGTTTCATTAGCTAAACACTTCCGTAACTGAGAGACGTGGAAGGTTGGATGAATAGCACTTAATTCTTCAGGCAAGTCCAACCTATACGCCACGTACCCTACTTTCTCCACTATTTGGAAAGGTCAAAAAACGTGGACTTAGTTTGCCCCTCTTTCTAAATCGAATAATGCCCTTCCAGGGAGAAACTTTTAACAAGACAAAACCCCCAACTTTAAATTCTAATGGTTTCCTTCTACGATCCGCATATGATTTCTGCCTGCTTTCGCCTCCCTAATACGATTTTTAACTACTTCAAACTTCGACATTGTTTCTTCAACTATTCACTATTCCCTAATTCACGTTGCCCCATATCTCCCCAATAAAGTGGAGTTCTGCACTTTCTTTCGTACAATATTTCAAACGGGGACATCTGAAGGGTAGCATGATAACTGTTGTTGTATGCAAATTCAGCTAAAGGAAGATGACTATCCAGCTACCTCCAAAATCAATACTACATGCCCGTAGCATATCTTCCAATGTCTGAATAGTTCTTTCACTTTGACCATCTGTTGGGGATGATAGGCTGTACTAAAGTAAAGTCTAGTTCCCATGGCTTCGTGAAATTTTCTCCAATACCTAGAAGTAAATCTGGCATCTCTATCAGACGTGATACTTTTTGGAACTCCATGCAATCTAATTATTTCTTTAGTAAAAATATCAGCTAACTTTTCCACCGAATAAGTTTCCCGTATTGGTAGAAATAAAGCACTCTTGGTTAGCTGATCTACCACTACCCAAATAGTATCATAACCTTTTGGTGTACGGGGCAACTTCGTTATAAAATCCATAGTCAGATCATCCCACTTCCAAACTGGAATAGCTAATGGCTGCAATAATCCATAAGGTTTCTGATGTCAGCTTTTACTTGGGCACAAGTCAAACTTATTTACATACTGCATCACATTAAATTTCATTCCTGGCCACCAATAGTCTTGTTTCAAATCTTGGTACATCTTAGTCTTGCCTGGGTGAATGGAATACCTAGATTTGTGAGCCTTCTAGTAAAATATCGCGTAAAGCCAACGGAACCCACATTCGACCAAATCTGATTTTAACACCATAACTTTTTCTTCTAAATATTTTTCTTGACCAACCATTCTTTCTCTCTTAATATTTTCTTCTTTTAATGCTTCCAATTAGGCTTCTCTCAGCTGTTGCATAAATCAGGAGTAATCACAAGTTTATACGCCTTAACCTTAATCGGTTCGTACTCTCCTTTCTGCTCAATGCATCAGCAACCACATTTGCTTTTCGGGGTGATACAAAATTTCACAATCATAATCTTTGATTAACTCCAACCATCGCCTTTGCCTCATATTCAAATCTTTTATTCAAAGAAATACTTCAGGATCTTATGATCAGTAAAGATGGTACATCTCACTTCATATAAGTAATGTCGCCATATCTTAAGAGCAAAAACTACAGCTGCTAATTCTAAATCAGGTTGGGTAATTGACTTCATGGGTCTTCAACTGTCTAGAAGCATAAGCAATAACTCTCCCACGTTGCATTAAAACACACCCCAATCCCTGATATGATGCATCAGAATATATTACTAAATCATCTACACGTTCTGGTATTGCTAATACTGGGGCTTGTGTCAATCGATTCTTTAGTTCCTGAAAAGCAGCTTCCTGTTCTTTATTCCATTCATACTTTCGTCAACGGAGAAGCAATTTTGGCAAAGTCTTGAATAAATCTTCTATAATATCCTGCCAGTCCTAAGAAACTACGAATTTCTGAAGGACTTTTAGGAATTCCCCAGTTCACCACCGCTTCAATCTTTGCAGGATCCACCATATTCCATCCGCATTCACCACATGACCCAAAAATTGCACTTCCCTTAACCAAAATTCACACTTCGAGAATTTTGCATACAACTTATTCTTCCTCAAGGTTCTAATACTTCTCGAATGTGACAAGCATGATCTCCTTCATTCTTAGAATAGATCAAAAAATCATCTATAAATACAATTACCGATTTATCCAACATCGGTTTACATACTCTGTTCATCAATCCATGAATGCAGTAGGAGCATTCGTTAATCCGAATGACATCACCAAAAATTCATAATGCCCATATCGTGTACGAAAAGCTGTCTTTGGTATGTCCTCTTCTCTTACCTTCAACTGGTGATACCCGGATCTAAGATCTATCTTTGAGAACCAATTAGCACCTTGGAGTTGATCAAACAAATCATCTATACGAGGTAATGGGTATTTATTCTTGACAGTCAGCTTGTTTAGTTCTCTATAATCTATACACATCCTTAAATGCCATCCTTCTTCTTTACAAACAGAACAGGGGCACCCCCGGCGAAGAGCTGGGTTGGATAAAACCCTTGTCTAATAATTCCTGTAATTATTTCAGGAGTTCCTTTAACTCAGCCGGTGCAAGTCTATAAGGGGTTTTAGCGACAGGTTTTGCCTCAGGTATTAAATCAATTCTAAACTCAATTCTCTATCAGGAGGCCGGTAGATCCTCTGGAAATACATCGGGGAAATTACAAACTACTGGAACATCTTCTAATTCCTCGTTCCTTAGCAGTATCAACTACATATGCTAAGAATGACTCACACCCCTATTCAATAATTTCTCAGCCTTAATCATAGATATGACTTTCACCCCACTATCATGATCATCACCAAAAACCGTTACCAAATTACCATCCGGTGCTCGCAACACAATCATCTTTCTTTTGCATATTATCTGAGCCTCAAACATGGATAACCAATCCATTCCCAATACTACATCAAAACCTCCTAATTTCATCATGTAACCTAGCAGGAAATTTTCACCTTCTAGTTCGACAAAAACAATCATCTATTACCTCGCTAAAACTATAAATTCATTAGAGGCGGTTTCTACTGAAAAGGCAACATCTAGCTTTGATGGTTTAACTTTTATTAGGCATGGAATTTTATTGATATGAAACTCCTATTAGCCCCGAATCAAATAAAACTCTAGCAGGTACATCATTAACAAGAAACATACCCGACACAACATCCGGTAATGCCTTAGCCTCCTCCGTAGTCATTGTAAATGCTCTCCCCGCAGTACCGCTACTACCACTCACGCTGCCTTTACTCGGTCCTCCCACTGCACGAATAGGAACCGGTCCAGGTCTAAGTTTTGGACATTCAGATTTCATATGTCCCATCTCCCCACATCCATAACACCGAAGTTCTGGACATCTAGAAACGAAATGTCTAGGCTTTCCACATTTACGACATGCCGGGTGATTCAATCTACATTCCCCTCTATGAAACTTCCACATCTATTACACCGAGGAGGGGGACCTACAAAACCTAGCGTTAAACTTCTCTTCTGCGGCCCACCTTGTCCATACATAGGCCTAGAACTCAGTGAAGCTTCCTGATGACTAACCACTTCCCTTTCACCACAGGTTTCTCAGACTCAGCGACTTCCTCATAATATCCGCAGCCAAATTCACTGTGGCTTGGTAAGTAGAAGGAGAATTTGACTTTACCAGCATTCTTACCTTAGGGGGTAATCCCTGGATATATCTAGTAATTCTCTTTGCCTCAGGAGTTACCAAATGAGGCACCAAACGAGCCATTCTTCAAATCTAGAAGTATACTCTTTATGACTTAAACTGCCTGCCTGAAATTGCAAAAACGTGATCTCAATTCTGTCCATCTCGCCTTTCGGACAGAACCTTTCTATCACGGTTCTTTAAAAGTTTCCCACGTCATCGACTTACGGCACGTCTCGCGCCATGGTTTGTTCCAACTGTATCCCACCAGTACAAGGCTTCTGCTTGAAAAGAATGCACTGCAAAAGCCACCTTCTGATCTTCCTTTCATCTACTAAGTTTAAATGCTGCTTCCATCTCTCGTAGCCATTTGTAAGTTACTACTACATCCTTCTGGCTTCAAACTTAGGCGGGTCACATTCTTTAAAATGTTTATATGACACTGTTTTTCCACTACCGGCTCTCAACAACAACAGGTGGAGGAGTTGGTTGGGAAGATATTCACCCACCCCTTCCTAAGGTCACTCAACATTTTCGGTAAGGTAGTACGCAACACTCGGGCGACCTCATCACCTATAGCCGCCTTAAGTTCATCACCTAAGATCCTAACTTCAGGTCTAGAATTTGTTAATGGTTTCCTCCATCTACGATCAGAAATAAACCATAATCAAATAATGAGTGATACCAGGATGTCATATAATGTAAATTGCTCATAACATTGGCCAGGTGTTATCAATTATTTACTTATTCACACCATCCTGCCTCTTCTCATTACCCTTTCACAGTTTATTTCTAACTCTATCTAAACCACAGAATCATGCATACACATAATACTAGTCTTATCTTAAA
>JABSNV010000543.1:85000-110921 GCA_024085815.1 Flaveria linearis | reverse complement strand
TAGGTTGGCTCAGGTTACTCAAGAAGCTGAAGAAGATAGACCAAGGCAATCAGGTATGTCATTGGTCAACTGGATGTTAAGGCAGACCCTGAGATTAGCTTCAAAGGGAAAAATTGACTGAAGGCCAGTGATAGAGCCTGAGAGCCCTGTCTTACAACTAATTGATGAAGTGACAGAGATTGAACACCTGTCACACACAAAACTACTTCAGCAACTCAACCCCTCAGTGAACACCTACTGGTGAAGGTGTATCACAGTCTCTCTCTGGCCAGAGCTTGGATGCTGCACCTAGCAATGAAGGTCAAATCTCTCTCCACCCTGTGTCACAAAGGTCTATGGGTGACAAAGGGAAAAGGGTTCTAACCCCTGAGGAGATTGAGGAGGAGGAAAGAGAAAGAAAGAGGAAGCTAAGGGTAGTAAGTTCCACCGGGTCTTCAAGCTTCATGCAAGCTGCAATCAGGGCTGCCCCCAGACCAAACACTCAAAATGATGAGTTGAGGGCAGTCAGATTACTTACTTACAGACCAGGAACTATGACATAGATGAGATTATATCTCTCCCCTTAGAGGAATTGAATGATCTGGCTGACATGGAAATGTCAAGAGAGAGGAAGGAAGCTGAAGATGCAAGAATTCTTCTTGAGGTCAAAGAGAAGAAAAGACAAAAAAGGCTATACAAGCATGTTCCTACTCTCTTGCCAGTTCAAGAAAGCCCTGTGCAAGAGGCTGTGGCTACACACAAGAACCTCAGGTAGATAAAGAAACAGATAGACAAAGGATGATAGACTACCTGAGTACCACAGGCCTCTACCAGGCAGAAGCACTTCTTCCCTTGCCCTTTGAGTACATTGAGTTTGAGTATCTCAACAACTTGAAATTCAAGTACTCAAAGAGCAGAAGTCAACAAAGAAGAAAATAGGGAAGAAGTTGCTAAGGCAAGAGCCCTCATTCAGAAGAACTTGAAAAAGTCTGCTGATAGACAAAGAATGATGAGCTTCTTGAAGCTGTACGGATTCTCCGGAAGGAGACTTGGTCCTATGTCTCTATCCACTATGGATGAGGAGCTTGTTGACTTACACACTCCTCCAAGTCAAGCTCCACCTGAAGTAGTGGTTAAGTTTGAACATCCTGAGACAACACAAACTGAACCTCCTGCTTCATCTTTTGATCCACAGCAGGGTCAAAGACCAACCTCTTCATCTATCGACCCACAGCAAGGTCAAAGGCCAGCCTCATCATCTGACCCACAGCAGGGTCAAACTCCCTCTCCTTCTGATCCTGTGAGGGAGGAACACCCAACTCAGGAAGACACAACTGATCAACAAGGTGCTGCAGGCCAGTCTTCTCAGTTAAAGACTGCTCAGAGGAAGAAGAGGATGGCTTCTAGACCATCTTCAAAGAAAAGGAAGAAGTCAAAATCAACCTCCTCTGATCCTCAGGATGAATCAGAACATCCTAAGGAAGTGCAAGAAGAGGAAGCCCAATCACCTCCAATTCAAATGGCTCCTCTTGCATCAGTAAGACCCATCTTATCCTGGACTTATTCAACTAATCCAGAAAGATGGCATGTAGTCGGAGATCAAGGTGAAGAAAATGTCTACTCTTGGGATGACCTCTTCAATTTACCTCTACATGATCTTTTTGACATGAGAAGATACTTCACAAGTCTGAGTGATCCTGACCATCTAATGAAGAAAGGAATGGTCATGATCATGTTGAGGACTGTGAACAACTGAATATCTTCAAGTTTTTTGGTAGCATCAGCCTAGGGGGAGTTTGTAAGGATTCCTATAAGTCTGATGCAACCAAAACACTCTAAGTCTTCCTGCATGCTGCTCAGAACATGAAGTAGAAATGCTTCAGAAGTTTTACACCAGAAACACTCTAAGTGTAAAATCTTCCAAAGCCAAGACCAATATCTTAGGAACCCAGAAATGAAGTCTTCTGAAGCTTCAAAGACAAAGTCTTCTGAAGCCAAAGAACCAAGATAGATTATTCCGAAGACTTTTATCATACATGCTTTTATCTGATGTACTTTTTCTGTAAAGCTGAACCACTTTACCGCTGCCCACTCTGGTTGGTCACCAACTTGCATGAGTTGGTGAAAAGGTCCATGCTTTAGGAAACTGTACATTGAGGTCTTGGGGTCAAACCTTTCTACTTTATGTACTTTTATCCTTTTTGTAATATATTAGGATGTGAGTTATGGCATGTCATACTCACTAGTCAAAAGGCAATCTGCCTTTTGACTCTACATGGATTTTGTTGTCTAGTTCATGTATCCAGCTGGCCTTTAAAGTATGGCCGTCTGTAGGTTGTAGTATATAGTGTCTCAAGTCTTGTAACTTAGTATGTTTGCATACTTATGCCTGAATACTTGTAACTTTGAACTTGAGAAGCAATATACGGCATCCTTGAAAACCAACTACTTGTGTTGTCATCTTGTTTCTGTTCTGTTCTAAGTTTGCTTGTGTTCTTTGCAACACCATAACCAGTTCCCTATTTGATCTGTTAAGTGTTCTAAATACACTATCCTCATTGTGTTGATATGTTGTAAAATGCCACCCTTCAACCGGTCCTGCACGTAGCGCGTGCGAAAAGCTGTTTTAGGATATCCTGCTCCTTCACCTTCAGCTGATGGTAGCCCGATCGAAGATCTATTCGTGAAAACCAACTGGCGCCTTGAAGCTGATTGAATAAATCATCAATCCTCGGTAACGGATACCGATTCTTCAATGTCAGCTTGTTCAGCTCACGGTAGTCTATACACATCCTCATACTACCATCTTTCTTCTTCACAAATAAGACCGGTGCACCCTAAGGTGAGATACTCGGTCTAATGAACCCCTTGTCAAGCAGCTCTTGCAACTGCTCCATTAACTCTTTCATCTCCGTCGGAGCCAATCGATACGGTGCTTTGGCAACAGGTTGGGCACCTGGTATCAGATCAATCTGAAACTCAATCTCTTGGTCAGGTGGCACTCCTAACAAGTCTTCGGGAAACACATCTGGAAAGTCACACATAACCGGTACCTCCATCAGTTGTGGTGTGGGCGTATCCACATCCTTCACATATGCCAAGTAGGCATTACATCCACGCCTCATGCACTTTCCCGCCACCGCCATTGAGATCACTTTCGAGATCTTCATGACCTGATCCCCATAAACAGTTACCGAACTCCCGTCAGGCGCTATCAAACCAATCATCTTCTTTCAACACACTATATTCGCCTCGACGTCCGCCAACCAATCCATCCCAAGAACCAAGTCAAAACCACCTAAGGTCATCACAAATGGCCTAATCGGAAATTTATGACCCTTTAATTCCACATCACAGCCCTCTATCACCTCTGAAATCCTGGTAAACTTACCTATGGAAGTTTCTACATCAAACGGCACATCAACACATCTACTACTAACAGGCAGTTTAGCACAGAAAGCAGCAGAAATAAAACTTCTACTGGCACCCGAATCAAACAACACAGAAGCTAAAGTTTGGTTCACCAGAAACGTACCAGACACAACATCAGGGTCCTTCCTAGCTTCCTCCTGCGTCATAGTGAATGCCCTGGCGCTCGCCCTCGGTCCCTCACTTCCCGTCTTCTCTCACCCCGGAGCCCTCAGCCCTTGGCTTCTTGCAGTCTCTGCTCAGGTGGCCCTCCCCGCCACAGTTAAAACATTTCCCCGCCTTGCACTCCCGTGCCATATGACCTGGCTTCCCACATTTGAAGCACACATTCAACCCCCACCTACACTCACCACTGTGCTCCTTCCCACATTTGCCATACTTTTTCAGTCCCGCACCCGGTGTGGCTACTCGGCGATCATCCATCCGAGCCCTCTTGCTACTTGTCGAGGCATCACCCCGACCAAACCTTTTTCCACCCAATTTTCGATCACCACCACCATTCTTACTACCTTCCGCCATCACCACTACTGCCCGCTCATCGTACAGTCTTCCCACCAAGTCCACCGCCGACCTAAACGTGCTCGGTCGGGCAGCGATCATGTGCCTATGAATATCCGCAGGCAAACCCTGAATGTACCTCTTAATCTTTCATGACAGAGGCGTCACCTGATCCGGCACCAGACGTGCCATCTCGTTGAACTTTGTAGTGTACTGCTGGTGTGTCATCGTTCCCCCTCCAGCTGCAAAACTCCCTCTCGACCTTATCCATTTCCTGGTGAGGACAAAACTCCTCTATGACTAACCTCTTCAGCTCCAACCATCTCATCCTACCAATAGCCCTGCTACCCTCGGCTTGGACTATATTGTCCCACCAGCATAAAGCAGAGTCCACAAAAGAATGGGCAGCAAACTTTACTTTCTGATCCTCCATGCATTCGCTAATATTCAAAACAGCCTCCATTTCTCTCACCCATCGGTGAGCCGCAGCAGCAGTGCCGTTTCCATCAAAAGTAGGGGGCTTACACCTTTAAAATGCCCCGTAGTTACAGCCCCGTGCCGACTCCTGCACAGGCTCCTCCTCCTCCTCGTTATCAGAAGGAATCGTCTCAATCTCGGTTGTTCCCGTCCTCCCAAGACTGGTTCCTCTCTTGCCTTTCTCCTTCCCGCACTGCCTTTATCACTTCGGTCACCACAGACGGTAAGATCGTCTGTATGACCTGATGCACCTCTTTGAACACCGCCTCTTTCACCGAGGCCCTCATATTTGCACTCTCGTCACCACCCTTCGGATGAGGGGTCTCGGGTCCCTCAGGAACCGCCTTCTCAACTCTAGGTCTGCCTCTTTTGGGCTGCGATGCAGCACCAAGTCCACCACGTGAGGCTTTGGATGATCTACCACCGGCCATCCTCTATCACACACTGAAAGATTCAAACACCAACATGGTCATTCAAGGAAATAGCTCAGTTTATGTCAAGTATAGTAAGTCCCTAATTACAGTGGCCAGTTGTGATTAGCCACTTACTTTACTCTTCGCACCCCGAGCATTACCTTTCCTGACTATATCAGTATCTAAATCTACCAGCAACACATAAACACAAACATGCGCACGTACTACCGGTTAACTTTAAGAAAATACCTGATGGCACGCAGCTACCCAGATTGGCATCCCATCCCTTTCCGTCCCATTCTTAGTTTAAGTTAAGGTTTATTTGGAAAATTTACCCGTTTTACTTAAACTTTAGCTCTGATACCAACTTGTAAGGCCCCGTTCCCGAGCACCTCACAGCTGGTCATCATTGCACTAAAACATACACTATTTAGTCTTTACTAAAATCATGCAGCGGAAACTTTCAAAAAACATCTCATTTCATTGTAAATACTTTTGCCAAATAATACATCATCAGTTAGTTTACAAAATACATTGTTGTATTACATCACAAAAGCATTTTATAAATGGATGCCATCCCAAAGGAGCTGAGTAGCCGCCTCGTGCCATCCTCAGCAACACTACCTGCCAACTGGAAACACATAAAAAGTTAGCGTTGCTGAGTGAGTTTTAGTTTTTATAATAAAACATACATTTCTTTTATTTAAACCGTTCTTTACATACATGCGATCACACATCATACGTACACATAGATAATATCATTATTATCTTCATCATTCATTCATTAGCTTTCATTCATTTACCGTACCTCGTTAACATTCACATTCGCTACTTTCGTTCATAAACTCTTTCTTTCGTTCGTACGTTTCTTACTTTCATTCATACATTCATTACATTCATTCGTACGTCATTTCATTCGTTCGTACGTTCATTACATTCGTTCGTACGTTCGTTACATTCGTTCGTACTCGATGACATGTACAATACCCCGAACATTATGCACGAAGCTGGTTACTGAGCCTGAGTTCTTTCATAGACCTCGAACATTATGCACGAAGCTGACCCCAGTACCTAGGGCAAGTACATTCACCACTTATCTTTTCTCTTTCGTTACGGATCAATGCCATGTGCTATACCCTGAACATTGTGCACGAAGCTGGTTACTGGGCCTGAGGTCTTTCATAGACCTCGAACATCATGCATGAAGCTGACTCCAGTACCTAGGGCAAGCTGCAAGGATCCCATACATATGGTTAATCACTGAACCCCCAGTGTGCATCCTTCTGGGTTAGCTAACCCGCACACGATTGAGCTAACACCCTTTATTGGGTGTGAACCTCCATACATTTGCTTGCAATCCTTTCTTACTTTCATTCATTCATTCATTAATGCATGCATTCTTTCATTCCATTCATCTTTTCATTATCTTTCACTTTACGTTACATAATACTTTTCCTTTCATTCGTTAATCATAACACGTAAAGTTACGGGAAAGATAAACATACATCAAACAAAGTAAACCAAGGCTCTAAGCCGCGATAGAAATCCACCCGAATATTTTTATATTAATGTTCCTGTTTCCCCCCAAATCGAAGAACCCTAGGTTCGAATCCGATTCAATTGAAGCCTAATTTGATTTCGATTGCGTCTGATATCATGGGGCTTTTGTTCCCCATGAAAATTCGAGTGTGTGTTAGTGTCTAATTACCTGTATGGTGTCGATTTGGGACTGAATTCGATGAATGTGGGTGTTTTAGATGCAATTGGAAGTGTAGACCGATTAGTAATATTTATAGTATTGTTTAGATGTGGTTAATTCGATTATTGTTAAGTGTCTAGTGCGATTTGCAGCTGTAAAGAAGCCGACAATCGGGTGAGTGGGTTAGGTAGATAAATCATACCTAATCGATTGTAATATTCAAATCAAAGTGGTGGAACAGGTTTGAATCATTCTCTCAAAGGTGTCGGTAGCCTTTAATTTGTTTAAAAGCCGCGTTATTTGGGTGTTTGGGGTTCGCCGGCGTTGGCCGAATAGTTGCCGGAGAAACAGAGGGGAGTCGACGGTGGGGGGTTGGGAAATGGTTTTTAAAATTTTACAGAATGGTCCCTAGGGTTAGAACTTATTATTTTATGCTCAAAGTTTTTAAAACAAATTTTTATGAATTACAAAATCACCCCTGAACTTCTCATTTTAAGTTTTAAATATTTAAAAGTTAAATAAACTTTTATAAATTATTTTTTTATTAATAATAACATTATTATTATTATTATTAATCGTACTAAATAATAAAATGGATTAATTCGCGTAGTATTAACCGAAAAAAAAAATTGGGTTGTCACATTATCCCTTTGTTGAAGAAATTTCGTCCCGAAAATTAGAACACACACGTTAACGAACTACTAGCAAGCAAGTTGGTCAGTGAGTAAGCTGATTAGTTATTTAGGACATAGGCAAGATAGGGTCTCCGGGAGTTTCTCATGCACGACAAACTACAATTACGTGTGCACCCGTAATGGTAGTTTGCTTTGCATGATCACTCCGGTTCCTCCTGTCAGGCTAACATATCTTGTCAGGTACAGTGGTCATCAACGATAGGATTACCTAATTTGTAATTACTATATCGGGGTCGATCAATCAAGTATACGAAAGGATCGGTAAGGTTCAGGAATCGTTGACACGCCAAGGTAATTTGTCTCATTTGCCTTAGAGACTTGTGTAGTGACCATAGTTTATCACTCATTCCAGAAATCCCAAGGTAAGCATACCAGGTCTCGCAATGAGATATATGCGATATGCTTGCCTTAGCCCGAGGGCCTTTTGCCAGGAAATCCAGAATACAGGTGTCTATGTGTCACACAAATCACGAAGAACATTTAGGCGATGTCAAATGCACACAAACTCTCCCGTGACTCACAACAACTTGGAGCCACCATCCCGGTAGCCATATGCTCACAGGATATGTTAAAGCAAAAGTTTTCAGGTAATCAAAAGTTTGGGAAACCTTGTAAGTAACCCTTTTCCCGTGACTCACAGCAACTCGGAGTCACCATCCCTGTAGTCGTAAGCTCACAGGGATATGTTAAAGCAAAAGTTTTCAGGTTACTCGTAAGTAATCCTTCCCGTGACTCACCGCAACTCGGAGTCACCCTCCCTGTAGACGAACACTTACAGGAAGACACCAAAGCAAACAGTTCTCAAGCAGATAAAACCAGTAAGGCATGCAAACAAAACCAGCTAACAAAACTAAACGTGTCTATATGCGTGTAACTAAGGCAACGGCTATAGTCTAAATGCAATGCAAATGAGATGCAATGTCAATTTAGTTCGCAATAACCAATGGCTCTGATACCAATCTGTCACACCCTCAAATTTCCACAAACGGGTATTACCGTTAGGCGTGTGACTTCCAGGATCTCAGCCACTAGTTACACCAAACGACACGTTAATTGTAAAACATAATTCATTTTTGAAGTTTAATATTACCAAAGACCAAGTTTTTAAAGTAAACATAACAGAAGTTGCGGAAGCATAGTAAATCTTCATTGTTTAAATGGCGCAACACGCGCAAACCGAATAAATGAAGTTACTGAAAAATATTAAATAAGCCACGCGAGATATTAAATGCATGAGTGAATGCTCCTAATCGTGCGCGTCTTGTGAACCTGAAAGAAACATGTTAAAGTGTCAACACAAGGTTGGTGGTTCACAGGTTTTGATAAACAGAACATAAAGTAAACCGATACAGTAAACAAAGTATATCAGTAGGTAGCTAATCTACTAAACCAGCTACTCAGTGTATGAAGTTCGAACCGAAGCTGACAATCAAAACTGAACGCCTCGGCTGTGAATACCAGGTCACAGCAACAGAACTTAGGTCAATTAACACCCGTTTGACGAACGTTGTGCTAGCGCGACTAGCCCGGGTGGGGTTTGTCAAACCCAGTAGATCTACTCAGAATTGTCTCGCTATACTACATACATTAACGGTTCGAGAGTGAGGACTTTAGTGGTATCACACTAGTAAACCGGTGATATTACAATAATACTGATCAACGAAAATGAAATTGTTTCCACGTTTCTACTTGCGTAGTAACGGACCGAACGAAATTGTTTCCACGTTTCTACTTGCGTAGTAACGGACTGAATGAAATTGTTTCCACGTTTCTACTTGCGTAGTAACGGACCGAACGAAATTGTTTCCACGTTTCTACTTGCGTAGTAACGGACCGAATGAAATCGTTTCCACGTTTCTACTTGCGTAGTACGGACCGAATGAAATTGTTTCCACGTTTCTACTTGCGTAGTAACGGACCGAAGGGCAAAGTATACGAACATAGTATCATGTATATGCAGTATCACAACAATCCAATATAATGTAATGTTTATGAAAACAACATGTTTCTCTCCCCCAAAAATAGTATAAAGTAAAAGTGGGGCTGTAAACTCACCTTGGGTCGATGTAATGTATATGAACAAGAACTTCAAAGAATTGGGCAATGCACGATCAAACACGTTCAATACCTATTATTGTTTGTAATGGAGTCTTTAATATAATACGAACATATTTGGTAAGGTTTGGGTCGATTTGATTTAACACGTGGCACACACACAATTAGATGTATATATATGTTACAATATTTTATAGATTTGTATTTATAATTATCAATAAGCATTAAGTTTTACCAAATAATTATTTACATTTTTGATTTCACTAAAAAGGGTTTCATATATGTATTTAAATATTTTTAGAATTAAATAAAAAAGGATATGGTTTATTATATAATTTATAATTATCCAAGAATATTTACAAATAAGGATAATCACATTTATAGTATTTTGATTAATAATAAGGTATTAATATATTTTACAAGAAATAACCCACATTTCATTTGTAAATAATTTGTGAATTTATAAATATATTAATCTATATTTAAATATAATGTTTATTTTATAGAAATAACTATTTATAATATTTATAAATAATTTATGTATAATTTCTATGATTTTTATGATTATTGCATAGTTATACACGATTTAGAATTTATTTTACAAAAATAAGTATTTGTAATACTTTTAAATAATATTTTATAAAATTTTATTAAAGTTTTTAAATAAAATAAATTTACAGGAAACTGTTTTGTAAGATTTAAAATAAGGGAAACTTATAAAATTTATTTTTATAATTTTTAGGAATTTTTCCATATTTTTAAAGTATTTTAAAAAAACTTAAAAAATAAAACAAATAAAAAGAGCTGCCCGGGGTCGAACCCGGGACCTCTCCCCTGCACACACACGCACCAAACCAGTAAACCAAGGCTCTAAGCCGTGATAGAAATTCACCCGAAATATTTTTATATTATGTTTCCTGTTTCCCCCTAAATCGAAGAACCCTAGGTTCGAATCCGATTCAATTGAAGCCTAATTTGATTTCGATTGCTTCTGATATCATGGGGCTTTTGTTCCCCATGAAAATTCGAGTGTGTGTGAGTGTCTAATTACCTGTATGGTGTCGATTTGGGACTGAATTTGATGAAGAACAGGTCGCGGCCGGTTGATGATCAATGGGTGAGAAATACTTAATGATAATCAAATTAATTTCGTGGTAGCTTTGACAATGGTCAGACTAAAAGCCCTCTGTCGATTGCAAGTTAGAGAGGTCAGAGGGTGGGTTTCGATAGAGTTGCAGGTCGCGGTATAGAAGGGATTCAAATTCGATGAATGTGGGTGTTTTAGATGCAATTGGAAGTGTAGACCGATTAGTAATATTTATAGTATTGTTTAGATGTGGTTAATTCGATTATTGTTAAGTGTCTAGTGCGATTTGCAGCTGTAAAGAAGCCGACAATCGGGTGAGTGGGTTAGGTAGATAAATCATACCTAATCGATGTAATATTCAAATCAAAGTGGTGGAACAGGTTCGAATCATTCTCTCAAAGGTGTCGGTAGCCTTTAATTTGTTTAAAAGCCGCGTTATTTGGGTGTTTGGGGTTCGCCGGCGTTGGCCTGAATAGTTGCCGGAGAAACAGAGGGGAGTCAACGGTGGGGGGGTTTGGGAATGGTTTTTAAAATTTTACAGAATGGTCCTTGGGGTTTAGAACTTATTATTTTATGCTCAAAGTTTTTAAAACAAATTTTTATGAATTACAAAATCACCCCCTTAACTTCTCATTTTAAGTTTTAAATATTTAAAAGTTAAATAAACTTTTAAATTATTTTTTTTATTAATAATAACTTATTATTATTATTATTATTATTAATCGTACTAAATAATAAAATGAATTAATTCGCGGTAGTATTAACCGAAAAAAAATATTTGGGTTGTCACATTATCCCCTTGTTGAAGAATTTTTCGTCCCGAAAATTAGAACACACACGTTAACGAACTACTAGCAGCAAGTTGGTCAGTGAGTAAGCTGATTAGTTATTTAGGACATAGGCAAGATAGGGTCTTCGGGAGTTTCTCATGCACGACAAACTACAATTACGTGTGCACCCGTAATGGTAGTTTGCTTTGCATGATCACTCCGGTTCCTCCTGTCAGGCTAACATATCTTGTCAGGTACAGTGGTCATCAACGATAGGATTACCTAATTTGTAATTACTATATCGGGGTCGATCATCAAGTATACGAAAGGATCGGTAAGGTTCAGGAATCGTTGACACGCCAAGGTAATTTGTCTCATTTGCCTTAGAGACTTGTGTAGTGACTATAGTTTATCACTCATTCCAGAAATCCCCAAGTAAGCATAGCAGGTCTCGCAATGAGATATATGCGATATGCTTGCCTTAGCCCGAGGGCCTTTTGCCAGGAAATCCAGAATACAGGTGTCTATGTGTCACACAAATCACGAAGAACATTTAGGCGATGTCAAATGCACACAAACTCTCCCATGACTCACAACAACTTGGAGCCCCCATCCCGGTAGCCATATGCTCACAGGGATATGTTAAAGCAAAAGTTTTCAGGTAATCAAAAGTTTGGGAAACCTTGTAAGTAACCCTTTTCCCGTGACTCACAGCAACTCGGAGTCACCATCCCTGTAGTCGTAAGCTCACAGGGATATGTTAAAGCAAAAGTTTTCAGGTTACTCGTAAGTAATCCTTCCCGTGACTCACCGCAACTCGGAGTCACCCTCCCTGTAGACGAACACTTACAGGAAGACACCAAAGCAAACAGTTCTCAAGCAGATAAAAACCAGTAAGGCATGCAAACAAAACCAGCTAACAAAACTAAACGTGTCTATATGCGTGTAACTAAGGCAACGGCTATAGTCTAAATGCAATGCAAATGAGATGCAATGTCAATTTAGTTCGCAATAACCATGGCTCTGATACCAATCTGTCACACCCTCAAATTTCTACAAACGGGGTATTACCGTTAGGCGTGTGACTTCCAGGATCTCAGCCACTAGTTACACCAAACGACACGTTAATTGTAAAACATAATTCATTTTTGAAGTTTAATATTACCAAAGACCAAGTTTTAAAGTAAACATAACAGAAGTTGCGGAAGCTAGTAAATCTTCATTGTTTAAATGGCGCAACACGCGCAAACCGAATAAATGAAAGTTACTGAAAAATATTAAATAAGCCACGCGAGATATTAAATGCATGAGTGAATGCTCCTAATCGTGCGCGTCTTGTGAACCTGAAAGAAACATGTTAAAGTGTCAACACAAGGTTGGTGAGTTCACAGGTTTTGATAAACAGAACATAAAGTAAACCGATACAGTAAACAAAGTAATATCAGTAGGTAGCTAATCTACTAAACCAGCTACTCAGTGTATGAAGTTCGAACCGAAGCTAACAATCAAAACTGAACGCCTCGGCTGTGAATACCAGGTCACAGCAACAGAACTTAGGTCAATTAAACACCCGTTTGACGAACGTTGTGCTAGCGCGACTAGCCCGGGTGGGGTTTGTCAAACCAGTAGATCTACTCAGAATTGTCTCGCTATACTACATACATTAACGGTTCGAGAGTGAGGACTTTAGTGGTATCACACTAGTAAACCGGTGATATTACAATAATACTGATCAACGAAAATGAAATTGTTTCCACGTTTCTACTTGCGTAGTAACGGACCGAACGAAATTGTTTCCACGTTTCTACTTGCTAGTAACGGACTGAATGAAATTGTTTCCACTTTCTACTTGCGTATAACGGACCGAACGAATTGTTTCCACGTTTCTACTTGCGTAGTAACGGACGAATGAAATCGTTTCCACGTTTCTACTTGCGTAGTAACGGACCGAATGAAATTGTTTCCACGTTTCTACTTGCGTATTAACGGACCGAAGGGCAAGTATACGAACATAGTATCATGATATGCAGTATCACAACAATCCAATATAATGTAATGTTTATGAAAACAACATGTTTCTCTCCCCCAAAAATAGTATATAAGTAAAAGTGGGGCTGTAAACTCACCTTGGGTCGATGTAATGTATGAACAAGAACTTCAAAGAATTGGGCAATGCACGATCAAACACGTTCAATACCTATTATTGTTTGTAATGGAGTCTTTAATATAATACGAACATATTGGTAAGGTTTGGGTCGATTTGATTTAACACGTGGCACACACACAATTAGATGTATATATATGTTACAATATTTTATAGATTTGTATTTATAATTATCAATAAGCATTAAGTTTTACCAAATAATTATTTACATTTTTGATTTCACTAAAAAGGGTTTCATATATGTATTTAATATTTTTAGAATTAAATATAAAATGATATGGTTTAATTATATAATTTATAATTATCCAAGAATATTTACAAATAAGGATAATCACATTTATAGTATTTTGATTAATATAAGGTATTAATATTTTACAAGAAATACCCACAATTTCATTTGTAAATAATTTGTGAAGTTATAAAATATATTAATCTATATTTAAATATAATGTTTATTTTATAGAAATAACTATTTATAATATTTATAAATAATTTATGTATAATTTCTATGATTTTTATGATTATTGCATAGTTATACACGATTTAGAATTTATTTTACAAAATAAGTATTGTAATACTTTTAAATAATATTTTATAAAATTTTATTAAAGTTTTTAAATAAAATAAATTTACAGGAAACTGTTTTGTAAGATTTAAAATAAGGGAAACTTATAAAATTTATTTTTATAATTTTTAGGAATTTTTCCATATTTTTAAAGTATTTTAAAAAACTTAAAAAATAAAACAAATAAAAGAGGCTGCCCGGGGTCGAACCCGGGACCTCTCCCCTGCACACACACGCACCAAACCAGTAAACCAAGGCTCTAAGCCGCGATAGAAATTCACCCGAAATATTTTTATATTAATGTTTCCTGTTTCCCCCTAAATCGAAGAACCCTAGGTTCGAATCCGATTCAATTGAAGCCTAATTTGATTTCGATTGCTTCTGATATCATGGGGCTTTTGTTCCCCATGAAAATCGAGTGTGTGTGAGTGTCTAATTACCTGTATGGTGTCGATTTGGGACTGAATTTGATGAAGAACAGGTCGCGGCCGGTTGATGATCAATGGGTGAGAAATACTAATGATAATCAAATTAATTTCGTGGGTAGCTTTGAACAATGGTCAAGACTAAAAGCCCTCTGTCGATTGCAAGTTAGAGAGGTCAGAGGGTGGGTTTCGATAGAGTTGCAGGTCGCGGTATAGAAGGGATTCAAATTCGATGAATGGGGTGTTTTAGATGCAATTGGAAGTGTAGACCGATTAGTAATATTTATAGTATTGTTTAGATGTGGTTAATTCGATTATTGTTAAGTGTCTAGTGCGATTTGCAGCTGTAAAGAAGCCGACAATCGGGTGAGTGGGTTAGGTAGATAAATCATACCTAATCGATTGTAATATTCAAATCAAAGTGGTGGAACAGGTTCGAATCATTCTCTCAAAGGTGTCGGTAGCCTTTAATTTGTTTAAAAGCCGCGTTATTTGGGTGTTTGGGGTTCGCCGGCGTTGGCCTGAATAGTTGCCGGAGAAACAGAGGGGAGTCAACGGTGGGGGGGTTGGGAAATGGTTTTTAAAATTTTACAGAATGGTCCCTGGGGTTTAGAACTTATTATTTTATGCTCAAAGTTTTTTAAAACAAATTTTTATGAATTACAAAATCACCCCCTTAACTTCTCATTTTAAAGTTTTAAATATTTAAAAGTTAAATAAACTTTTATAAATTATTTTTTTTATTAATAATAACATTATTATTATTATTATTATATTAATCGTACTAAATAATAAAATGAATTAATTCGCGGTAGTATTAACCGAAAAAAAATAATTTGGGTTGTCACATTATCCCCTTGTTGAAGAATTTTCGTCCCGAAAATTAGAACACACACGTTAACGAACTACTAGACTACTAGCAAGCAAGTTGGTCAGTGAGTAAGCTGATTAGTTATTTAGGACATAGGCAAGATAGGGTCTTCGGGAGTTTCTCATGCACGACAAACTACAATTACGTGTGCACCCCTAATGGTAGTTTGCTTTGCTGATCACTCCGGTTCCTCCTGTCAGGCTAACATATCTTGTCAGGTACAGTGGTCATCAACGATAGGATTACCTAATTTGTAATTACTATATCGGGGTCGATCAATCAAGTATACGAAAGGATCGGTAAGGTTCAGGAATCGTTGACACGCCAAGGTAATTTGTCTCATTTGCCTTAGAGACTTGTGTAGTGACTATAGTTTATCACTCATTCCAGAAATCCCCAAGTAAGCATAGCAGGTCTCGCAATGAGATATATGCGATATGCTTGCCTTAGCCCGAGGGCCTTTTGCCAGGAAATCCAGAATACAGGTGTCTATGTGTCACACAAATCACGAAGAACATTTAGGCGATGTCAAATGCACACAAACTCTCCCGTGACTCACAACAACTTGGAGCCACCATCCCGGTAGCCATATGCTCACAAGGATATGTAAAGCAAAAGTTTTCAGGTAATCAAAAGTTTGGGAAACCTTGTAAGTAACCCTTTTCCCGTGACTCACAGCAACTCGGAGTCACCATCCCTGTAGTCGTAAGCTCACAGGGATATGTTAAAGCAAAAGTTTTCAGGTTACTCGTAAGTAATCCTTCCCGTGACTCACCGCAACTCGGAGTCACCCTCCCTGTAGACGAACACTTACAGGAAGACACCAAAGCAAACAGTTCTCAAGCAGATAAAAACCAGTAAGGCATGCAAACAAAACCAGCTAACAAAACTAAACGTGTCTATATGCGTGTAACTAAGGCAACGGCTATAGTCTAAATGCAATGCAAATGAGATGCAATGTCAATTTAGTTCGCAATAACCCAATGGCTCTGATACCATCTGTCACACCCTCAAATTTCCACAAACGGGGTATTACCGTTAGGCGTGTGACTTCCAGGATCTCAGCCACTAGTTACACCAAACGACACGTTAATTGTAAAACATAATTCATTTTTGAAGTTTAATATTACCAAAGACCAAGTTTTTTAAAGTAAACATAACAGAAGTTGCGGAAGCATAGTAAATCTTCATTGTTTTAAATGGCGCAACACGCGCAAACCGAATAAATGAAAGTTACTGAAAAATATTAAATAAGCCACGCGAGATATTAAATGCATGAGTGAATGCTCCTAATCGTGCGCGTCTTGTGAACCTGAAAGAAACATGTTAAAGTGTCAAACAAGGTTGGTGAGTTCACAGGTTTTGATAAACAGAACATAAAGTAAACCGATACAGTAAACAAAGTAATATCAGTAGGTAGCTAATCTACTAAACCAGCTACTCAGTGTATGAAGTTCGAACCGAAGCTGACAATCAAAACTGAACGCCTCGGCTGTGAATACCAGGTCACAGCAACAGAACTTAGGTCAATTAAACACCCGTTTGACGAACGTTGTGCTAGCGCGACTAGCCCGGGTGGGGTTTGTCAAACCCAGTAGATCTACTCAGAATTGTCTCGCTATACTACATACATTAACGGTTCGAGAGTAGGACTTTAGTGGTATCACACTAGTAAACCGGTGTATTACAATAATACTGATCAACGAAAATGAAATTGTTTCCACGTTTCTACTTGCGTAGTAACGGACCGAACGAAATTGTTTCCACGTTTCTACTTGCGTAGTAACGGACTGAATGAAATTGTTTCCACGTTTCTACTTGCGTAGTAACGGACCGAACGAAATTGTTTCCACGTTTCTACTTGCGTAGTAGCGGACCGAATGAAATCTTTCCACGTTTCTACTTGCGTAGTAACGGACCGAATGAAATGTTTCCACGTTTCTACTTGCGTAGTAACGGACCGAAGGGCAAAGTATACGAACATAGTATCATGTATATGCAGTATCACAACAATCCAATATAATGTAAGGTTTATGAAAACAACATGTTTCTCTCCCCCAAAAATAGTATAAAGTAAAAGTGGGGCTGTAAACTCACCTTGGTCGATGTAATGTATATGAACAAGAACTTCAAAGATTGGGCAATGCACGATCAAAACGTTCAATACCTATTATTGTTTGTAATGGAGTCTTTAATATAATACGAACATATTTGGTAAGGTTTGGGTCGATTTGATTTAACACGTGGCACACACACAATTAGATATATATATGTTACAATATTTTTATAGATTTGTATTTATAATTATCAATAAGCATTAAGTTTTACCAAATAATTTTACATTTTTGATTTCACTAAAAAGGGTTTCATATATGTATTTAAATATTTTTAGAATTAAATATAAAATGATATGGTTTAATTATAATTTATAATTATTCAAGAATATTTACAAATAAGGATAATCATATTTATAGTATTTTGATTAATAATAAGGTATTAATATATTTTACAAGAAATAACCCACAATTTCATTTGTAAATAATTTGTGAATTTATAAAATATATTAATCTATATTTAAATATAATGTTTATTTTATAGAAATAACTATTTATAATATTTATAAATAATTTATTTATAATTTCTATGGTTTTTATGATTATTGCATAGTTATACACGATTTAGAATTTATTTTACAAAAATAAGTATTTGTAATACTTTAAATAATATTTTATAAATTTTATTAAAGTTTTTAAATAAAATAAATTTACAGAAAACTGTTTTGTAAGATTTAAATAAGGGAAACTTATAAAATTTATTTTTATAATTTTAGGAATTTTCCATATTTTTAAAGTATTTTAAAAAATCTTAAAAAATAAAACAAATAAAAAAAGGTTGCCCGGGGTCGAACCCGGGACCTCTCCCTGCACACACACGCACCAAACCAGTAACCAAGGCTCTAAGCCGCGATAGAAATCCACCCGAAATATTTGTATATTAATGTTTCCTGTTTCCCCCCAAATCGAAGAACCCTAGGTTCGAATCGATTCAATTGAAGCCTAATTTGATTTCGATTGCTTCTGATATCATGGGGCTTTTGTTCCCCATGAAAATTCGAGTGTGTGTGAGTGTCTAATTACCTGTATGGTGTCGATTTGGGACTGAATTTGATGAAGAACAGGTCGCGGCCGGTTGATGATCAATGGGTGAGAAATACTTAATGATAATCAAATTAATTTCGTGGGTAGCTTTGAACAATGGTCAGGACTAAAAGCCCTCTGTCGATTGCAAGTTAGAGAGGTCAGAGGGTGGGTTTCGATAGAGTTGCAGGTCGCGGTATAGAAGGGATTCAAATTCGATGAATGTGGGTGTTTTAGATGCAATTGGAAGTGTAGACCGATTAGTAATTTTATAGTATTGTTTAGATGTGGTTAATTCGATTATTGTTAGTGTCTAGTGCGATTTGCAGCTGTAAAGAAGCCTACAATCGGGTGAGTGGGTTAGGTAGATAAATCATACCTAATCGATTGTAATATTCAAATCAAAGTGGTGGAACAGGTTCGAATCATTCACGCAAAGGTGTCGGTAGCCTTTAATTGTTTAAAAGCCGCGTTATTTGGGTGTTTGGGGTTCGCCGGCGTTGGTCGGAATAGTTGCCGGAGAAACAGAGGGGAGTCGACGGTGGGGGGTTGGGAAATGGTTTTAAAATTTTACAGAATGGTCCCTGGGGTTTAGAACTTATTATTTTATGCTCAAAGTTTTTAAAACAAATTTTATGAATTACAAAATCACCCCTTAACTTCTCATTTTAAGTTTTAAATATTTAAAAGTTAAATAAACTTTTATAAATTATTTTTTTTATTAATAATAACATTATTATTATTATTATTATTAATCGTACTAAATAATAAAATGGATTAATTCGCGGTAGTATTAATCGAAAAAAAAATTTGGGTTGTCATAGTTTTACTCATCTCTCATCTTCATTCTCATCATATCCTCATCCTATTATTAACCCACACTTGACGCTACTCGATCAGTTCGTCAAAGGATTTTTTCAAAACAATAGATAGTGGTTTGGCCCAATAATTATTATATCATAATAGTACGTGGAACCAAAATGTGAACACTACTATACCCCTAGCCTAGAAAGAGAGACCAATGATTTGTTGTGTATACCTTTATGGAAAATCTTGACTCTGATTCTGATTTGAGGGCATGCTAGCTAAATTGATCAGAAGAAACAATCTGTGTGTTGTGCCTATTGATCAAAAGATTGCAATGCTTAGGAGTTTCATCTATTTTTGGTGAAAAAGCTTCGAGAATCATAATATCTAATACAATATTAACACAAACAAAAGTAACCTTTTTTTGTAGGGACAAAAGTTGAAGGGCTATCATTCGGTCCTAAAGGCCTGCTAGCTAATTACTCTCACTATACAAGTCTTATCATAACAAACCTACATAATTTTCCCTTCATAATGATGATTGATGGTGATGCTTTGCTCTTGAATCACACAAAGAAATTAAAGAGAGAGGAATGATTTACAGTTTGAAAGCATGAATCAACATGTATGCATATATACATGTGTGTGTATACACAATCAGGAATGTGTAGAAAGATGGCCCCTACGAAACAATACAAACAAGAAAAAGAAATATCAGGATTCACACGATATATTGCTTCACAAACAAGTGATTCTATCTTCTTGCTAAAGATCCCAAAAAAATCAATCTCTTTACCTTTTGACAACACACTTGAATATGAGAGAGAGAGAGAGAGGAAGGGGGGGAGAGAGAGAGAGAGAGAGAGAGTGTGTGTGTGTGTGTGTGTGTGTGTGTGTGTGTGCACGCATTGTAGGAAATATTCTGCATGGAAGAAGAAATCTTTAAGCTACAGTGCATAGACTGAAGAGCTATCTTTTAACCAGAAACTTTCATACCACAAATGGAAGTAAAGAAATCAAGTGATTAGAAAGAGTGTCATACTTTTTAAATTTTATTTTCTCTTACTGATAGTGATTGCATGTCATAAATGAATGGTTTATAAATATTTAATGTGCTGTTAAATAAGCAAAAGAGTGTACCTCGGGTCAACAAGTCATGAACATTTGATTATATGTGGTAGTAGAATGATGCACTTCCTTTCTTTCAACTTTTATTCTAGACCATTGATTTGAGTTGTATATTATACCCCACTTCTGACAAAGTATTTATTTGATACTAGATGATGAGTATTTATTGCTCCTTGGGTACCACCATGTATCTACATCAAGTAGAATTCCATATAAAAATCACATATAATCATTGTACCAAGTTTAAATTTCTTTGCTATTTGGTACCACCATGTATTTTTATGAGATTATATTAATTCTCATAAAAATCAGCATACTTTTACCTTTATCACATATAGCAGTTGTATTTTGTACATTTAAAACAAGATTAATTTTTGTCTAGTTTGTACAATCATAGAGTATATTAATGATGAATAACTAAAAACATCAACATTTATAGCATTTACACATAACAGGTTTAAATTTACACATAATGACCATATTATAGAAAGTAATATTTTAATGATCTAAATGTGAAAAGGGTTCTAATGAGTACACCGCAGGTTTTTTGAGGGGGCACCAGACCTAAGGGTCATGGTTAGGCCTAAACGTGAAGGTTTGTACCCTAATCGTGAAGGTTTGTACCCTAATCGTGACCGTAATACCTTACCGTCAGGGTTTCTGAGTCACGGTTCACTGTCATCCGACAACAAGTGACAACAAAACGACAAAAGGACACTGATAAAGAGAAAGTAACCGTCACGATTTTCCTTAAGCTTGAACTTTAGGGTACCAGGTATACTGAGGTTAAAGTTTGGTTGACTTGATGTTAATAAAAGGCCCCGCACGTTTATCACTTTGAATCGTCATGGTTAGGCCAAACCGTGTCCTTTTCGGTACCAGGTACACTGAGGCTAAAGTTTGGTTGACTTGATGTTGACAAAAGGCTCCGCGAATCATGCACTTTGAACCGTCACGGTTAGGGCAAACCGTGACGGTTTCTCATCCAAATTTTCAACATAAATAGCCTTAATGATTTCATGCAACAACAATCACGGTGCATCAATTTTTTTTATCGTTCCAAAAACACGTTAATTTGAAAACAATGTCGGGTTCAGGAGATCATAATCAAAACTCAAAGCTTCTAGATTTGAATGAGGAGCCACATATCGAAGATTCGAGGGGCTGATGACTCTGATCAGGTCTTGTGGCCTGTGATCGGTGAAGGACCATAGGTGAAGATTCGAGGTCCTATCACATACTAGACCCTCTATATCGATACATTCACCGACTGATCGCCACGTACGCCGCTGGACGTGGGGCGAGGACCGACAGGGTCAACACCGCCGACCTCTTCTTTCTCAGGTGTGTACTCACACACCGACATTGCCACCTCGCGCATCGTCTTGCGGATTACTTTGCCATTTATTATCACAGGCAGGAACGAGAGGCGTTGGTAGACGGCAGCATCGTCGTCCGGATCGCTCGGGGCCTGGGGAACGAGCATGCCATGTCCCAGCTCCCACTGTCTACGATTTCGGTGCACGTGGCGGGTCGGGCCACCGCCACCGGGATGAGGATCTCCCGGAGGTTTGACGACGGCACGTGGCACCTGGTTACTAGATACCATGACCTAGTGGCATGGGGTGCCCGAGCCGTTGGTGTACCCACACGAGTTGGCGGGGGCCGAGTTCCAGGTTTAGCTTGTTCACTAGCCGGTTGGTGGCGGGGAGGATCAGCCCATTCTTCCTCTGCACGACCAGGACCCGCCCAGCATCCTCAGCGCATGTACTACGTCGTCCGATTACCTACTCACATTGTAGATATGCTTCAGGACACGCACGCCAGGGTCACGAGCATGGACGACCGGCTCACACAGGTGGAGGATATGATGGACTATGTCATCCAGCACATGGTCTCAGACTATATCACCTCCGGTACGTTGTTGTCACCGCCACCCAGACGGTTAGGCCATGAGGGTGCTAGAACCTTTGGCGCCGGCGGGTCATGTCAGGGCAGTGATGCGGACATGGCAGGTTAGATAGATATTTTGTTTGCATTTTGTTTCTTTTTGTATGTACAAACTCGCTGTTTTATATATGTAGTTTTAGTTATAATGCTTTTGTTGTATTTATGATGACTTCTATATTTGGTTGTGTTTGTTTTTTGTGTTTATTTGTTTGCTTGTAATGGTAATTATATACAATATTTGTAATTTTGATAATGTTAATTGCAAATGTATGAACCAATTTGTTATGTAACTGTATAATAACAAATGATTTTTACAAACTCGTAATTTGATAAAAATAAACTAAACCCAAACCGTCACATTAATAATAACAACCGATTTTTACAAATTTGGAATTTGATTAAAAAATTAAACACAAACTATCATATTTATAATAACAACCAATTTTTACCAATTGTTAGCGATGTGTCTAAAATTTCCATTGTCTAAAATCATAAGTGATGAGATTAAATAGTAAGCTTTCAATATATACATATATATATATACTCTTCTCTCTCTCTCCTCCTCTACTCTGCTCTCTCCCAATGGATACCTCTTTCATCGGCGACCACCGCCCACCTACCAGGTAAGGTTGCCGACCACCGGATACCTCTTTCACCGGCGACCACCGACCACCTACCTCTTTCACCGGCGACCACCGCCCACCTACCGGATACCTCTTTCACTGGCGACCACCGACCACCTAGTTAAGACTCTCTCTCTCCTCCTCTGCTCTGCTCTCTCCCAACGGACACCTCTTTCACCGGTGACCACCGCCCACCTACTAGGTAAGGTTGCCGACCACCGCCGACCTAAGCCAACAGCCACCACCGCCGACCACCGCCGCAGAAAACCGATTTGGTGTTTCAAAGGCGTTACAAAATCTAGGGTTTTCAGATTTGAAACTCTAGCTTATCGATCTGGTCTTGGATCTGCTTCTGCACGTTTGTGACTACACTAAGGACCCTCTCTCAGGATTCTAAAGGATTCTAAAGCTTCGGTTTCTTATAACCCTAGAAGGTTGCGAGTTACCGCTATACGGAAGAAAAATCTACTGCTACTTTTTTTTTCTCTCGTGTGACTTATAACCATAGAAGGTTGCGAGTTACTTGAGTTCTGGAAGGAGAACCCTAACTTGGGAAAACCCCAGCTGTGAGGACATTCTTTCTCCCTTATTTCCTTCTGTATTTGTTCTATAGTCTGATAGGCCTGTTTTGACTGGGTTAGGAGTACCAGTATCAGTCTATTAACTTGGTGTGTTTTCAGCCGTTCGTTATATTACCTTCTTTTTGTTACCTGTGTTCTCTGTTATCTGGATTGGTTAGGAATACCGACCTATAGGGAGAATCATCCCTCTTTCGTGTGCCTCTGTTTGTTGTGTTTGGCTATCTACCGTGCATTTTTTTGTGTTGTGTTGTCTATTTCTTGTGTTGCACCTTCCGTTTTTGGCTTTTACGCATACGTGACCTGTGTTGTGTGACCTGGGGTTTTGTTGACCTGTCTTTTGTGGCTGTTTACGGTGTGTCAGTGTGGTATAATAGATAACAGAAGTCTTTTTGATGCCTCGAGATCATGTTCGGTAAGGAGAGGTGTTATTACAGAGAAAAAGGGGTATAGGTTACGAGTGGCATCGTGGAATGTAGGAACCTTACTGGTAAGTTATTAGAGCTAATAGATATGTTAAGGAGACGTAGGGTTCAGATAGCGTGCCTCCAGAAGACGAGATGGCGGGGTGGGAGGGCAAAGTAGTGTAATGGGTATAAACTATGGTATTCAGGGTCAGATGGAACAAAAAATGGAGTAGGTTTTCTAGTTGCCAAAGAACTTAAGGATAATGTAGTGGAGGTTAGAAGATACGACGATAGACTTATGTTGTTAAGGATAATAATAGGGGACGAAGTAGTGGCTGTAGTTAGTGCGAATGCACCACAAGTTGGATTAGGGGAAACGGAAGGAAAGAAGTTCTGGGAGAGTTTAGATCACGTTATGGGAGACATACCGTGACAAGAAAAAATATGCATAGGAGGAGATTTTAATGGGCATATCGGTAAGGACAACGATCATTTCCCGTTGGTGCATGGAGGCTTTGGGTATGGTCTGAGGAATGATGTCGGTAGGGAGCTCCTTGACTTTGCATTAGCGCGTGAACTAAGCATCATAAATTCATTTTTCAAAAAAGAGACTCGCATCTAATCATATTTAGCAGCGGCGGGAGACACACACAGATAGATTATTTGTTAATGAGGAGGGAAGATCATAGCTTGTGGAAGGACTGCAAGACAATGCCGGGACAGACAGTAATCACTCAAATCACATGTTGGTGGCAGATCTACGACTGAAGAGAGCAATGGTCCAACCAACTAAGAGAAGTAGACCGACGATCAGATGAGGACAACTCAAAGACGAAAAGATTAACATCTTTAGAGATAAAATCATACCAATGAACCTGAGTGGGCCACAGGAAGACGCCAACCAAAAGTGGGAGGCTATGGCAACTAGAGTCATTTAAGCAGCTAAAGAAACGCTTGGGACTACAACAAATAGGACAGTCGGTCATAAGGAATCCTGGTGGTGGAACGAAAATGTACAGTAGAAGATAAGAATTAAACAATAAAGTTATAGAGAGCTTTTACACTGTAATAATGAAGAAGAACGAACAGAGCTAAAGATAAATACAAAGAGGCTAAACGAGAGGCAAAAAAGTCTGTGTTAGAGGCAAAGAACACAACATACGAGATGATGTATAAGCGATTAGAGACGAAAGAGGGTGAATATGACATGTTTAAGATTGCCAAGGCAAGGGAACGTAGAAGACAGGACCTGAGAATGGTGAAGTATATAAAGGCCGCGGATGGTAAGGTATTGGTGAGGGAAAAAGACATCAAGGGGAGATGGAAAACTTACTTCGATAACCTTTTCAACATAAAGAACCGTAATCAACAAACGGAGATCGATGAAACAAATCAAACGACGCAACGAAACAAGTGTTATTGTAGAAGCATCACAGTCGATGAAGTTATGAGAGCTTTGAAGAAAATGGGAAGGGCTAAGGCGGTGGGGCCAGACAACATTCCGATTGAAGTGTGGAAGTGCCTTGGGGATGAGGGCCTACAATGGCTAACGGACTTATTCAACACTATCTTTAAGACAAGAAAGATGCCAGAGCAGTGGAGAAACAGTGTCATAGTCCCCATATATAAGAAAAAAAGAGATGTCCAATGTTGCGCAAATTACAGGGGAATAAAGCTATTGAGTCACACGATGAAACTATAGGAAAGAATTGTTGACACGAGAATTAGACGAGAAACTCAGATAGTGGTAAACCAATTTGGATTTATGCCTGGACGCTCTACAACAGAAACTATACATGTCATAAGGAGGTTAATGGAGAAATATAGAGAAAAGAAAAGAGACCTACATATGGTATTCATTGACCTAGAAAAAGCTTATGACAGTATGCCGCGGAAAATCATCTGGGAAAGTCTACGACTTAGAAGGGTACCAGAGAGGTATATCAAAATAATACAGGATATGTATGACGGGGCAAAAAACATGTGTACGAGCACCTGTCGGAGACACAGACTTCTTCCCGGTGGAAGTGGGACTCCACCAAGGATCGGCATTGAGCCCATTCCTCTTCACAGTAGTGTTGGACGAAATGACCAAATCTATACAAGAGCCAGTCCCATGGTGTATGATGTTTGCGGATGATATTGTCTTAATATCAGAATCTAA